>VYZW01043513.1:0-33468 GCA_013401315.1 Balaeniceps rex | reverse complement strand
AATTTATGGAGTTAGAGAAGGATTCCTCTGAGTTGAAAGGTTTTTGCAGGGTGCAGGGGTGCAGCAACTTGGCCTACTATACTCAGGAGGGTTTCTTGGGCCCAAAAAGCTCTTAAGTTTGCTTCCTCAAGTGAAAAATGACCCCCACTGTGGATATTCATAGAAAGAAACAGGCATACACAGATATATAAAAAAAAACCCACTCTATCCACTGCCATAGCCTAAGAACTCATCAGGTGGAGAACAGTTATCCAAAACCTTATCCTTTCTACTCCACAGTCCCCATACTTCTTCCTTTCAAAGCACATTATGTGGCTTAAGCAACTGCCTGGTGGGATAGAAACTCTTAGTAACCCGCATTGCCTTACTGGTTGTTTTCTGTCACTGTAAACCATACTTTCAGGCAATAATGGGAAAGACCGTAAATTTTCTTGTACTAAAAGACATGTGCTTAATGCACCTGCTCTCTCTGTGTGATAGCTGATGGAGCCAGGCAGACTTTAGATTTACCTCAATACTCCAAAGAAGAGTTGACTAGTGAGCTTGAAGGCCCTTCAAATACCTTCCTTGTTTGGAGGGCGTCAGTCGGTGCCATTCTCCAGAACCCTGATAGGCACTGACGTGTTGAGAAACACGTGCTGAAGAGCAATCAGTGTCCCTCAAAACCAGGGCTGACCTCCATGGACAACCTGGANGGGTCTTTTAATGTGTAAAAGGGGTAGTCTTATGACCTAGACTCAGTAGGCAACCTCATTCATGCTCAAGTGGGTGAATCCAGCTCATTCTTTTACACATGCGTTGGTTTGGGAAAATGAGTTTCATTTATGGCACTACTGGTGAACATTTTTGTCCATACACAAAATTAAATATGGCAGAAATCCTGTATGTCATCAAAAACCATAGAGAGATTATTTTACAGTGGCATTTTTCACATCACCAGTGGGAAAAAATAATTCCGTTCTAGCACATAGTGCGTCATACAACGTACATCTACATTTCGCAGACACGGGCTGATAAACACCCACACAAGCTAACTTTAAACCGACTGTTTGAGCGTAACAGCCAAGGCAGCATAAAGCTTTGTGGGGGTTAACACCAAAGTATATTTTTTCATTTCCTACGCCAGCAGGTAGGCTTCCCAGCCGGAGCTCACCGTTACCATGGCTACATTGCCAGCCGTCCCCAAGTCAGCTAGTTTAAAGCTAATTTGGATAAGCCTGCATTAGCTGCAGACATTTTAGTGGCTGCAGTGTAGACATATTCAGAGCAATGAAGGGTTTTCAGAAAGATTTCAAAATAGCCATGTAATTTTTTTTTAAATGCCTGCTGACACTATTGCCACTGATAGAATGAGGGCAGGTGCTGGGAGGTAGATGGGCGGGCGACTTCCCCGAGTAAGTCAAAATGCAAGGGAGTGCTGCAAGCAGCCCAGATTGCTTGTGATTTATTTGATACAATGTTATAGTCAAAAACACAACAATGAGAATTTTATGTCATTAAACCTGCATTTTGTTTTCTGTATGTTCCATTGTTTACTCAAGTGTAGAGCTTCCTATGAAAAGAACTAGTTTCTGTACCTTTGTGGCACTACAGATGAGCTTAAGTTTTCTTTTTTTTTAGTAATTCTTTATGTAATAAGGAGGTAACTGATACAGCATATTATTACTATATGGAGCAATTAAATTGTTAGACACAATTAAATTAAATTGCAGACACAAACCAACCTATTATTCAATCTCTCTGTATCTGAATTGCTTTTTCTTTCCACATTATCTTCTCTAATCCCGGAATTAGTACACCAAAGCATCAAGTAACAGTGTCCTATCGTTCCCTTATCTGCTACACAGCACATTTGTACTCATTTCAGCACTAAGCTATCCCTATAGCCTGAAAAATCGCTTGACATTGCATATATTCAGGTTGCACTACCTTGGAAATAAATAATTTATTGTTACCTATTCTATAAATATCCTCAGCACAAGTCATCCAGTAACCATAATGGTAAGCTGCTTTAGTTGAAGAAGAGACCAGTGGTCTCAGCTGCATTATAACGCCTCTTTAATAGATTACCTTAACAGCTGTGACAGACTAAAGTAAGTTATTGTCTCTCTTCAGAGTGAAATATTTTCAAATAAATATTACTTGTAAGTGCATCTCCTTCAAAATTATTATGCAGCCAGATCAATCTCTGTGGGTCGTGCTTATTGAAACTACCCCAAAATGCAGTGTTACTACTTTCTCTTTAATGGGTAATAGGGCACTGAAGACGCTCTCTCTTTACCCACACATTTCCTGTTCCAAGTCCAAATTAATTTGAAGACTTTGAAGAATGAAAGCCACTTGGCAATGTTTCCAGGTGGTCAATCTTCTGTACGCTGCACTTGCAGAAATAAACTGCCTTCCTCGCTCAAAAGACAGCCTGCTCACATACAGCATCTCAGCTAGAATTAACATGAGACTGAAAAAAGAGGAGGTGCCAAAACCCACTGCAGAGCTGCTCCTAAAACTGGGTGTCAAACATGAGTAGAACCGGCATGAGAAAGTAAGGTGTGGATTACTCCACACGGTACATTTCACACATCCTAACAGGGAATTAATGCATAGCAGCTGATACACTTTTCAAGTCACATCCTTACTTATTGTATAGCCTAAATTTGTGGATGCAGTTAAGCAATGAGTTAATTCGTCTCCATGGAAATTCCTGATGCAGTGTTTGAATGTGTTCTAAAATCCTGAAATACAAAGATATCTAAAGGGCCATAACACTTTGAAAGAAGGAATGAACTATTTGGATACTACCTCTTGATGCTTAAGAGCCAAGAAAATACTGAGGTTTATGTTAAGGGTAGAACAAAAATTTGTAACTCTCCTACCAGTAAACAAGAGAACTTAATGTAAATGTCAGCTGAAACACAGATGGTCTCTCCCTCAGAAACAGATTTTGCTGTCATGCAGTTTGTTCAGACATCATGACTAGTTAATCTAGTTACTAATGTGTACTTAATGAGCCTCACCTTTGCTACTACTTGAACGTCTTAATTTCTACAATTTTAAATTCATACTGCATGGCAAGTTTCTATAGCAGTCCGTTGATTTTATGTCCATTTATTTTTAATTTATTAATATTTTTTCCCTTCATATTATCACTATCAAGTAATGTCTTATACTGCCTATACAGTTTTATATTTGCACCTCATTCTGGAAATAAGTCAACAGGCAGAATTTTACAACTAGAGGGTGCTGGAGGACCATAATGTGATATGGTATGCAAAACTCTAAATGACCTTTAGTGGAAAGAAGAAAAATAAAATAAATCAATTATTACTGCTCAGTAGGACAAGTTAATATATTCCGAGGTAATACAAATACTGCAATATTTTCTAGTGTAAGTAAAAAGAAAATAAATATTTTATAGCTGATACTGTTTTATTTTAAATGTTTTTTCAAATTTGCTGTCAAACTTTGCTTCTGTCCTTAGTTTTTGTGCTGTAATGAATGAAAACCCTATATCTCAACAATACACATTCCTTTTGCTTTCTTTTGTGTGAGTTGGAAAGCAATTAGAGTGTACTATTGATTAAATCTTTTGCGATAAAACACAAAAGCCGTCAAGTAAGCAGGAAAGCAAGAAGGAACAAAGATTAATTTAACAATAAAATCTATAATTGAGATTATACAGATAGCATGTGGACATGAATTACAGATAAATCATTTAATAAGAGTTCTAACAAGAAAATTATCTTCCAAAATTCATATAATTTCCAACACAGGGTAATTATTTTCTTGCCTTCCAGTACTGTAAGAAAAAATACAAGTATGAGAATAAATAATGTCTATAAATATAGTACTCTGATTGTACGTAGAAAAATTGCCCCTCTCTTCCCTCCTCTCTTTGAATTATCCTTATTGCTTCTCAGAGTCTATGACAATTCTGTAAATACCTTCAATATGTTGAAGGTATTTACAGAATTCAACAATATTGAAACTTTGAACTGGACCTTAAAGATATTTTTTTTTTTTTTCCTCTGGTTCACACGGTTCAGTAACATTTGGGATTTCCTTTCCATTTCCTCTGATCAGAAAGAAATCCAAAGGACAAACTGTGGCCACCTGGTAAAGCAGCTCCCTGAAATCTCCACGAGGAAGTGGCCAGGAAGCCGGCGGAAAGCGCGTGACCGTATTCTGAAGAGCAGCTCTCTTCAATCCAAACACGAATCGTTGCAACCAGGGTGTTGATCACAAAGTGGCAGTGGTTAGAAAAAACCCTGGGCACGTGCAGATCCACCAGCTGCCCAGCAAAGCCAGCATGGCATGCTTCACTCTTTTTATATTCCCACTTTTGACCTTATGGTTGTGCAGGCTCGCCATATGTGGACAACATTCAGCACATCCTGGATGAGCTAGAAATGTAGCACAAGAAGTGTGATTGTGTCCATTTCCTCACTATGGAAGATTTCAGGTCTTTAATTCAGCCCCTTCCTCGCCTAAGAGGAGCCAATAATCCGTATTTCCTTTTACAAATTGCCAAGTTAGTGAGAACTGTCTTATTTTAATATTTTAACTAACTGTGGTATCCCAGCTTTACAAGAAAAGACATGTTTCACTATGGCACACTCGCAAGGGCTGAGACGCAGTCCCTGTGCGTTCCTGGGGCACACAGGCTACTCGGATGCCTACATACAAGCAGCTTTCTTTTGGCGGTGTTTCACCTCATGACTTGCCCTTACGAAGAGGTGTACCTTGGCACCCATGGCAGACCACAGATCCTGCCCTGTGCACATCATGTTTCTGTAGTCTCCATGTCGCAGGGGTTCCTCTGGAAAATAGAGAGCAGTCTCCTATCAGAGCAGATTTACGCATAGGGCCTTATTCTCGAAAAAGTAGCAGCCAAACCAATGAGTTGGTGAGGGCAGCCATTAATTAACACTCAGGCACAAAGACTCATGATATACGTAAGAGTCTCAGCCCCTTAGACTTTTAGACATTTCTTCACTTCTGCTGGTGGCTAGATGTTAGCTTTGGTCATCTGTGCTACAACAGGCAAACAAAAAAGTATAACTAGTGGTAAAAATGGCATTTCATCTTGACAGCAAGTGGTTTGTTTAAACTGAAAGCTTTCAAGGGAATAAACAAAACAAATTGAGTAAGATGTATCTGATGCAACAACAAAAAAATTGTGACTTATATACTGCGGGCTTGACAGACCCCACAGAAGATGAGCCAGAGGACAGAGTAATGTAAAAAAGTATAATATAACCTGATACTGAACTGCATCTTGTGATATTTCTCCAAAACTCCTGATACCTTTAGTCTAGAATGTGGCCTGTTTGTTTTTGACATATTGTATCTAGTTTGTGCCTAAGGAAACAGCAGTCAAAATTTGGCCCAATATTTTATTGTCAGCATATTCTCACACACTTAAGTGTGCCTGCTTGATGGATACAATTTTTTTTTCTAAATGAGCTGACTTTACAAAATTAGTAATTCTCTGATCTTTATTTTTCCACATAGACAAGATCAGCTTATTCAATGCTGCCTTCACTTACACAGTCTAAATAATATGAATTACAACTTAGCTTTTTCTTCAACAGTGCCATCTAAAATTATATAAGAACAAGATGTTTGGGGTTTTTTCCCTCTGGAAGTCAGCAGAAAAGCTCTTAAATGCTACATATACTAGAATACTTATTTTAATAATACTCAACGTGCACATCAGTTTCATTGTCAGAAACACTTTAAATCTCTGTATGTTACTAATAATTGAAGAGCGTTATTCAGCTTCATAATGTAGTATGCGTTGTCCTTCATATATATTCCTAAAGCAGGATGTATGCTGTACATTTATGTACAACGCTGGTCAGAGCACAGACATTGCAGTGTCATGCTTTCATTCAAAATTCAGATGCCAAATGTTCAGTACAATCGCATGGCATCAAAATGCAACATATTGCTTTGCAAATGCAAATAATTTCACACAGTGGCCTTCATGACTAGGAAGGGGTAATGAAATGGGATATATTTTACACATATGAAAAAAATAAATAAAAGATTTATCATAAATATATGGACCAGTATATGACGTTAAAGAACAAGAAGCAAAAAGGGAACAGTGCTCTTGCATAAAGATCGATTCTCTTTGCAGCTGATGGAATGACAGGCTTGGGAGGAGGAGGCTTCTTGTTATTCTTTGCTTGAGATTTCCCAAGCCCATTGTTGACTTCAATGGGCTTCCCATAACAGTCATAATTTGATAATTCAAAATCCCTTGGCAAGCTTCCAACGATGCTGAAATCATTGGATCTCAGATCAGACTTCGAAGTACAAACTTTTTTGCATCTGGTCTCACCAACCTATGAAATAAAGAGTGAGGGGAATCATGATCTACTCACCATATTTCATTAACAAACTTAATGCAGCTGCTGAGAACACTGCAAACAAACATATAGGAAATTACTTGTTGATAGGGATACATTACATCAGCCTAATTTGCTGAATGGTTGCATTATAAAGTACTTAAGGATGATCAGTCAATCATATAAACTAATCCAAACATTCATTATTGTGTAATTTTTCATGCACAAGGTGCCTCATGCTGTGCAACCTGCTATAGTTAGACTCCTTCATTTTAAGATGATAGTAGGGGAGAGAATATTTCTGTAGAGACTATTTTTGGAAATCGGTTCTGTGCTGATGAACCTGCCGGACAGATAGTATTCAATACTTACATTTTTCTGAGGCCTGGAAGCTACAGTCAGACTTAACCCTAAAATTCAGTGTTTGATGCAACAATTAAAGTCTATTCTGGTTCTACATAGTAGCCAGCACAAGATCCTATATCCCATCCTAGAGTGACCACCTTGCATGGCTAGAAGGCACTTTCTTTGTACCTGGAGTCCTTGGTGCCTCTCTAAAGACAGGTAACGAAGATGTGACACCATTCTCAGCACTTCCCATCGGTACACTGGAGAACTGCGTAACTGGGAAATCTGAATCCAGCAACTGAATACCTGTCTTTCCTATAGCTCCGTCAGTGCTCTTGGGGATCAAGTACTACTGTGCTATGGGGTAACCCCAGGTGAATGATTCTCTTTTACAGACCAGACAATCGTACTGGCACATACAATGAACATTTAAAAGAAAAACAGTATTTGGTGCCCTTCAAACTGAAGTGTTTTGGGAGGAAACACTTGCTTCCTTGGATTTTATAAAGTTTATATTTCAGGTACAGCAAATCTCTAAGAGGACCACCCCCACACTGTTCAGGGAACTTGAGGAGACTACTTGCAAGGCACTGTGCTTTGTGACTTCGGTAAGTCTCTCCCAAAGTTTCATTTCAATTGGACTATACAGTAAAGCAGGGAAAAAAAAGGAAAAAAAAGAATACAGGTTATGAAACTTAACTGCATTATTAATAATGCCATTTGTTCACATATATAACCTGAGAGTTAGTTGGAAAAAATGCTGCTTCACAAATCAAGTTATACACATGGGCAACCGACATTAACATAAGTTTCACCAGGGCTTCCTGGAGCCACAGATAGGCTAAAACTTGGTTCTTCCAAAAGCTGCCTATCCCGCCTTCCCAGTAGCCTATCTCTCCTCCACAAAGGCTTCAGGCATTTTACTCTCAGCTCTCTCCACCTCTGAGTTTTCTGCAGTCTTAGGCTGATGGTTCAGGATATTTGCATCATCACATTTTGTGATTAAAATAATAATAGTGAAACCGGTACCAGACTTACAGATGAATGAAAAACATTCTGGAGAACATTATTAGCTTCTCTGTGACAACTGTCAAGATATCCTGCATGAAAAGAGCTGTGGCAGTCAGGAAGAGACCCAAATTTTGACTGGGGCTTTTACTCCCACTACTGACAAGGCTGATTCTGGTGCAAGGTGGAAGAGAAGCACGGCACTTGTCCCTCAGCCAGGAGTCGCAAAGCTCCCCAGGCTTGCCAGACTTATATTTCACAGGAAAACAGTGCATTTTGAAACCAATGCACTAAAACTGAGGTGCAGGTTACACAACAAAACCAAGATTACATGTTATAAAAAAGAAAAACAAGATAGGTGTTCCATGATGGTAAGGCAAAACTATATATAAAAATTTCCTGCAACTGTTTCCCAGTCATCAAAGAGCTGACAGTCTGGGACAGAGTTCAATATTGGAGTAGCAGGGATAAACTGTCTAGTAAAGTGGTGATTGAGACACGTGTGAACATGATTATGTGACCCTGGGTGACATGGGGGCTGTCACTCAGTGATCCGAGAGGTTTCTTCCAATTGGATCATACCCAATGATATGAGTAATAAAGACAGAAAGCAGACCCTTGTGCAATGAAAGGATGACTTGCAGCACGGGGGTGCATGTTAACTGAAGAGTCACAGGAATAGTACATTTTTCCCATGGCCAAAACTAGTAAGATTTAGTAAGGCCACTACAAGAAATAGAATCATGTATGAAATTATAAGCCTCCTTTTGGATTTGCAAACTTGTAGTCCATTCCTCATACTACCAGCGATATATTGTAAAACTCAGTGACAGTAATTGCTAACTAAGTGCTCTCATTTACAATACAGAATATTCCTGTTCCAGCTGCAGTATCTAGAGAGCGCTCCCCTAAAGGCTGGTACAAGTCGGTTCTCATTCACTTGTGGGACAGAGAACTGAGAGAATGGCTTCTAGGTCACCTGTGCCTTATAAGCAGAGGACTGACTGTTCGCAGCATGTTCACACAGAGCTCTGCTTAGTTTAGTGTCAGCTGTAGTACTGATTTCTCAGGATGACACATTTTCCCTTGTAAGACCAACCTGGCCCAAATTTTTCTTTAGTAAGTATATGTTACTTTTAAAAATAATGTCTTTCACTTCCCTGGCTCTACAAATCTAATGTGCTTCTATTTTCTACATTCAGTCACTGCCTAGACATATTTTTAAATTTCTTCTCATACATCTCTTCAACTCTCCAACATTTCTGTTGTTTTAATCTAAATTCGCTTCAGCTGACCTACAGCTTTCCCTAAACAAAGTGAGATAATATATATTAAAAGTAGTTTATCTGCTTTTTATTCATCCTGTCTTAGTTTGTGCTAGAAGCATAACGATATTCCTGACACTTACCAAAGGCTACAGGAACCATTTCTGTGGAAAATTATACTGCAGGACTTGATTTTAGAGTACTACACTGAAGACTTGTAAAGAAACTAAAACATTGTTAAATGTGGTATCCTTTTGACTTCATCCTGACACAGAACCTGGCCCTGGAAAATATTTGATATCATCTGCCTTATCCTGCCTCAGCATCATGACCCGTGGGCCAGACCCAGCCTGCAGGATGCTTCCACCAGATATATGGCTTCTCCCCTGCAGGGGATGGGGAGCAGCTGTTTGGGAAGGGAAGGCTGCTGGAATAGCACAGGGCCTCCTCATGTGCCTGATGGATCCGGGCAGCTGCTCCTCGTCCCTCCAGCATGGAGGCAGGGGAGGCTGACGAGGGCATGGGAAGGTGACATGGCTCCAGGGACTTGGCGCAAAACACAGACCTAGTTCCCGTTTCTCCCAGGACTGGGCCACCTTGTCTAGGTTTGGTAAGTTGGACAGGACACCTGCCTTTTGACAAACAGCTCAGAAATACCTAAAAATGACTGCTAGAAGCCAGAAGGTCCCTTGTGATGATCCTTTCTCTCCTTTTACAAAGTTTAGGCTGATGGGTGCCCACTGCCAAGCTCAGCACCTGCCGCTGCCCTGGATGCTGTGGTGTCCAGAGCTGTGCCATGCGTGCCACTGCGGCAGGGCCATACCTGGCTCAGAAAGCCTTTGTTTGCGGAGTTAGGGGAATAATGTGACAAGAAAGTGGGGAAAGAAGAAGAAAGAAGTGCTGCCTGTTCACGCAGACTGGCAGCGAGGGGGAACTAGCTCCCCATCGCTGCCTCTGCTGCTTCTGGTGCTCCTCATCACTCTCCACATTTGCTGCCCAAACTACTTATACCAGATTTTCCTTTAAAAACACCCAGAATGAAGAAGTTTTTCCATGACCTTGTTCCTGACAAACATATGTACCTTATTTCTAACCTGAATTTATTTGGCTTCAGTTTTCAGTCACGAGGCATGACTATAGCTAGTCTGATTAACTGCTGGCACTTACAGATGGTTACAAATCTAACCTTGATTTTGCATAATTCAGATGACGTAACCAGGCCGACATATGAAGCCAAGTCAAATGTTCTTCAGAGTTTCTTACCTCCACGTCATTACCTCTGTCAACCTAATTGATAATCTTTTAAAAAATTGTATTCAGTTTGATTAAATCAATAAACACACAGATCAGCTTTAATTTCACTGACTTATTTAAATTTATTAGCTAACATGGGGCTGAATTATGAATAATATTAATAATAATTAATACTTATGAATAATAATTATTAGTCAGCCCTCTGTTAGCTATGCAATATTTTCCACTGATTGATGTTAGGTTTATAATTATTCATGTTATGCCACTTAGCCTTTAAAAGTACTGGCACGATGTTAACTTCTTGCTGTCTTTTGGAACCCACCCAGTTTTAAAGGATTTATTAAAAAATCAACATTAATGTTCCACAGCACTCATGGACCAGCTCTTTAAAAAATCCTAGATGCAACTTAAGCTGAAATCTCGATTGTAAAATGTCTAACTTTAATAGCTACTGTTTAACATCCTCATTAGCTACTGTCAATGAAAGCTATTTCATCATCGGATTGAATATATCTGGCTTTTCCCCAAACACAGAGCAGAATATTTGTTCAACACTTTTGCCTTTTCTGCTAACTCTTGATACTTACAGCATCTCTATCTAGTATTGGACCAATACTCTTGTTACTGGTATTTGTATTCTTGTATACATGCAAAGTAACTTCCTATTGCCCTCAATTATGCTAACCATATATCCCTTTTGTTATCTACACCTGTTATCTACACCTATTTTCTGGATTTCAACCTATATTAATTGCTATCAACTTCTCCATTTTCCAGTGAGAAGAAAAGGGAAATGCTTGAAGCTGAGTTAGTTTTCAATCTTTGGGGAGTTTGTTTTCCACTGTGCTGTTTGTTGGGTTTTTTTTAAATTAGTATAGCTTCCCTTCTGGTTTGTAGCCATTTTGAACATTCTTAGATAGCTCACCAGCATCATTCATATTTTGTGTTTAAATTCTTCCACCCAGATGAGAAAAAATAGTTTTCACATTTGTGAAATCTGTCCTTTCACAGCACCAAAAGTACCAGGACTCAATTAAATTTGTTTTGTGCAAATAGAATAAAGATCCTTTTCAACTGACTGTTCATTCTGTGAGCAAGTCCTCTTTATCCATCAGGATGAAGTGTAATATAAAATGCCATCATTTTGTATTCAAGAATTTTTGAGAGCAGAAGTGTATTGTCCATAATTTTTAGCAAAGCTCCATACATGCTACAGCACTGGCAGCCTCTCAAGCTCAGCATGCGTCCCTCAGGCTGAAGTGCCTTCCTACTGTAATGCAGCATTCTCTGCCCTACACAGCACCTCTTCTCTGCCATAAAATCATTTCTTCTCCTGCACCCAACCTCTTTTGGCATGTAAATCTGTCACTAGCGCTGCCAGTTGTGTAAGAGTCTTCCATACAGGATGAAGGAGTAGTTCTAACAAACTCTGTCATTAATCTTTCTTCCACTTTTTTTGTGCTCTTCTCTTGCTCTTGCCATAATGATAGATGTAGATCACCAATAAAGTAACGATTGTTTAGCATTAGTGTGTATTCAGACTGAGTACGTTTTCTGGTGCAGCTCAGCAGGAATTTGCTATCACATTCCAAATATTATATTCCTTGCAAATTCTCATTACCCCACTAATGGAAAAGTACAGCACAAAAAATATTTATACATAAAATATCACAGAACCACAGCATAGCTGAGGTTGGCAGGGACCTCTGGAGATCATCAAGTCCAACCCTCTGCTCAAAGCAGATTGCTCAGGGCCTTTTTACAGTCATATCCTGAATTATCTCCAAGGATGGATACGTGAGTCACTAGAGCAGAAAGTACCTACCCTGTACCTGAAATGCTGTCAGGAACTATTAAAACAGATTGCAGCCTGTGGTTTTGTGTACAAGATAAAATGTAAACTGGGTTTCTGGTGGTTCTACAAGAAAAATCTGAGTCTGGAGTGCCACTCAAGGGGAAAAGACCATACGGTAAGATCAGGTCACCACAGGTCACTACCAGTGGTAAGGTTTATTATAAATCAGTAGAGATGAACATAACCCATATCAGGTTTCAGAGCCTAGATGCGGCTCTGACAAGATAAAGCAAGCAATAGCACTACTTCTCTTTAAAAATAATTGGGTATAGAGCTATTACCACCACTTGCATAGCACTATTCATCATCCGCCAGAGCAATTCTTTCAGCAAATGTTCTCTCCAGTCATCAGCACATTATCTGTGGGGGACAGCTTCTATAAATGGGCTTGATGAAAATGTGACTTTTCAAATTGAGGGGAGGTGTTATAGTTAACAGTGCAACCTCTCCCTGTAATCTCACCACCAGTGAAAGCAAAAAGAAAATGATTCATCTTCAAAACATTTCCCTTGTTGCTTGTTTTTCTCACTGTATGATGTTACATTGCTAGGAAACACACACAAACTCCTGCTGAGGATTCCCAATAAAAAGCCAGTGCCAGCAGTTACCACCAGGTTGCCTAATTTTCTCCTCTGCTTAGAACAGCATCTACTTGCAGCCGCTATGAGCTAGGGGAGCCAAACTGTTCTTTCTCATGGCTTCTTGCCTGTAAATGCATAGCCATTGCAGCTCCTAGCAAACACAGCAAAAGCGCTTATGTTGAATTTTCTCTTTTTTCTACAGATTCAGGTTGAACTTGCCAGATGGACCACTTGACTTTAATCAGACAGGCATATCGATAAACCTGTGGGATTAAAATGGCGCTGACATTTCAAGGGTTTTTGTTGGAGGGAGCATGAGTCATAAAGCATGGACTCGGGGGTTTGGCATATGCTGGCAACATACAGCTTTTACGTCAGCCAGTACCCAGGATTTGGTGGAGAGAAGTGGCTATGCATCCATGGAAGGCTTTCTCCATCTTTGACTGATTCTCAGATTGTGAGCATTGTTTTCATCCTGCTATCTTCACTGTTTCTATTGGTGACTATTGGTCGTGATCACTGACTTTACTGACACAGTAGTGCTTTCCACTGAAAACTTCCAAGTGGACCCTTACGGGTACTGCTACAGGGGATCTCTTCTCCTCACCTTCAATTACAAATGGCATCAAGCTTTTAATTTTTAGGATATACTGAAAAGTTTATCCTTTTACCCAATTTCTTGTCATAAAAAAGGAACAATAGCTGCTTGTATTTTTAAGTATGATCACATGTTTTTGTTATGGCTTGTTTTTTACTAATATCAAACATGCCAAGTCTCCAAACCAGATGCCATTTTTATCTTTCACAAGTGGAGCAAGCACATGAAAGCAAGTTGTTCCTTGAGGGCTGGAACCAGGGATGGCTGACTGCCCCACTTGCTTCCCTGCGCTCCCGCTGATCCTCCCCACGCCTGGGACCTTCCCACCCCAGCAACCCCACTGTACCTTATGTACCGGCCCCGGCCCCACGTCTCCTGCAGAGACATCACTGCTGCAATGCTGCATGGCTGCAAGAGGCAGCAAGACCACAACTTGCTGCTCAGGGAACTCTGGCAAAGTGGCCTGGCATCGGGATCAGGGGCATTTTAAAGTGAAATAAAGCAATTTCTCTTTTTAAACTTGATTCCCCTCTAATAACTTACAGATATGTATTGGCACCATTCAGTTAATGTCTCGTAATAAAGAAGTGTTTCATTTAAGGTGGAGAAACATTCATAAATGCAATTATTCATGCTCTCAGTTTTCCCCACTTGGAGTCTTCTGCTTCCAGGTCTTTCCTGTTGGCTTTACCTTTGAGCCCCATCTGGCCTACCCACTGCTTCAAGCCTAGCTACGGTGAGGCTTCCGGCTACGCCCTCAGTCACTTTTGCCTTAGTATCACCTCCCATCTGGAAAGAGAACGCCCTTGAACATTTCTATAGGATGCACACTCATGTCAGGGATGCAGTTTCAAGTTGTCCTCCTTTTCTCCTAAAGCTTTACATTAGTTTGCCTAAGTCTTTCCAGACATTTAGCACAGTATATGCTCTCTTCTCACACACAATCCTCCATGACCCTGATGAGAAACAGCTGCTGAAGTTCTGGGACAGCACTCTGGCCTCTTTTTGCTTCGTATTCTTTATGCCTTTCAACATTGTGCTGGTTTTGGCTGGGATAGAGTTAATTTTCTTCATATTAGCTACTATGGGGCTATGTTTTGGATTTGTGCTGAAAACAGTGTTGATAACACAGGGATGTTTTCATTACTGCTGAGCAGTGCTCACACAGAGTCAAGGCCTTTTCTGCCTCTCACCCCACCCCACCAGCGAGCAGGCTGGGGGTGCACAAGAAGCTGGGAGGGGACACAGCTGGGACAGCTGACCCCAACTGATCGAAGGGATATTCCATACCATATGACGTCATGCTCAGCATATAAAGCTGGGGGAAGAAGAAGGAAGGGGGGGACGTTTGGAGTTACAGGGTTTTGTCTTCCCAAGTAACCATTACGCGTGATGGAGACCTGCATTCCTGGAGATGGCTGCACACCTGCCTGCCGATGACAAGTAGTGAATGAATTCTTTATTCTGATTTGCTTGCGTGTGTGGCTTTTGCTTTACCTATTAAACTGTTTTTATCTCAACTCACGAGTTTTCTCACTTTTACCCTTCTGATGCTTTCCCCCATCCCGTTGTGGGGGGAGCGAGCGAGCAGCTGTGTGGGGCTTAGTTGACGGCTGGGGTTAAAACACAACAAACATACAGGTTTTTTCCATTACCTCTTTCTTTAACATTTCCCTCCCTCACGTATTTGCCATATGACAAATGCATTCTCTACTTGATCATTACTAGGTCTGTATGGGAGCGATCCAAATTTTGTGGGGCAGGCCTAGTTTTGGATTAGGAGCCAGAGCTACTGAAAGATTTAGACCTGTTCTGATTTAGGAATTTATTACAGGCTTTTCCAGGGCTGACAACTTTCAAAGTACTCCTACACGGTAGCTGGTTCAGAGAGGGAGTTTTCAGCTAGGCAGATTTATAGCATTCAAATATATAGAATCTTACATCACTGTCCTACCACATCCTGATGTCAAATGATTCATTGGTCTGGGACCTTTTTCTCTCTCAGCCTGGTGATCTTCCCAGAAATGACCAGCCCAGGACACCCTTCCTCAGGTAGGCTATATTTCAAAGCAGGTGGCTGGATACAAGCTGGATCACTAGCCATGAGGAGAGGTGACCACTCAGCCACATGACCAGCTTTTACAGCAATGAATACGTACTTCCAATATGTCTTGGTAAACAAAAGTTTTGTAACTTTCTGTATAAAGATCATCAGAAGCTATGCACGTCCAGGACTTCATATAAATCCATCACAGTTTGTTGTTGCAGATATTATAGATATTGGAATGTTAAAGGTCTCTGATAACAAATTGGGAAGACCCTGAAAAGTGCAGGTCAAATACAAGATGCTGGAGCTGACATTGCAAGATTGTGGAGGGAAGACACTGCAAGATCTTGGAGGGCAGACTGAGGTCTGAATTCTAAAAACCTTCAACCTACTGCTAGACACCATTCATGGGGAATGTTGCTTAATTTTTGTGGACAATGACTCCCCTTCCTCTAAGTCTTAAAATGCACTGTACACCCAAACTTGCCTTCTTGAAAAAAAATTATTAAAAGATTAAAGGATAGAATAGATGATAAAAGTTATCATTTTATTCTCCTTACGGCTATGACTATGGCAAGCACCTTAAAGGGTGTACACACTGAGAAGAGTCAGTACTTTAGCAATTTGGTTTAGTTCACACTACTGAAAAACTGCAGTTTTTTGTTAATCTTGTCATTGATCAAGCTGTACACCTACACTTGTTAAGTAATTGAAATAGGAATAAATAGATTTTATGCTGCTCTGCTGGACTGTTGCAACTATTTTGTCACAAGAAACAGGTGAATTTGGAACCCGCAAATTGCTGAACACAAAAATATCATGTTCAGTGCAGGGGAAGCAAAACTGTGGCGGCGCCATCTTTCTGTCTACTCAGTTCCCACGTTGCCTGGCCTTGAGGAACTACTTCTGACACAAGTTAAAGCAGACATGGGCTTGCTCTAAGCTGAGCCTGGTTGCCTGCCAAAACAGTTCCCAGGACACTCTTCTACCAGATGAGAATTGTGGTAGTCAAGTGCATCTCTCTGTGATATCTGCAGCTCCTCTGGACTGGGGGTAATTCATTATGGGGCAATGCCAGCTTGATACTAGGACAGGGCTTCTGCCATTCTGGCATAAACTACTCCCTTCTTAAAGAAGCTTTACAGTCACATTGTACACTACCGATACTATCACTTGGATCTGGCCTAATAGCTTTATTTTACACATCCAAATTGCCAAGTCATTGAAAACTATAGCCAAATTTGTATTTCATATATTGTAGCATAATGTATTTTCTTCTGTAGAATAAATGCCATTTAAATATCACTCAGGACTGAGGACAGTTGGCCTGGGATGTCTGATAACTCTTGGAGCACGAAGGGGGAGTTATACAACACCAGGAAGCTACCATCATGATGGAAAACTTTAGCCTGAGCTAAGATGCACATCTCATCTTTATCCATATAATGAGATCTGACCAATTTACTCATAAACTCTATCTGGCAACACAAGAAATGCAGGAACTGTTTGACAGACAAACAGACCTGTCTTTTGTTTACAAATGCCAAGACTTCTGGATCCCTGGCTTCAGAGATGCTTGACATGCAATGCGGTGCAGCTGTGGCCATCCCAGGGAAAGCAATGAAACGGGTGTTATTTGAGTACGTTCTCAGCAAATACTGACTGAGAGTCCTGTCCTCTGAATAGTTATGGCTTGACAGCTGCTATTTATTATGAGAAAAATAGCAACTGTAAAGCTGCTTGCTACTTTATTTACCTGAAGCTCAGCGGCAACCATGGCGCTAGGGTATTAAAAGACAAATTTTTCATTTAGTACCTCTGACCTCAAATCACTAGGGACAAATTGGTCAGATTGCTAGCCATTAATTACCAGCATGTTTTTAATGCCTTGGCCAGTTCTAAGATTAAGCACTATCCAAACCTCTTAAGACAGGATATTCCTGGAATCGCGTTAACAGAGGATAACGCTGATTTTGTGTACACAGCTTCGCAGCTCCTACCTGTAAAGTGCTGATGTGGACAGGAGTCCCTGTGCCATTCACAGTGTTCTTCTTGGCAGCATTTCCACCCTTCCCTTCCGCTTGCTCTGCCTTGGCGATCTTTGCTTTTTCGGCTTCAATTCTCTTTGGATTGTTTAGCATTACCTGAACCACCGCATACTCCACCAGGGATGCAAACCCAAAGAGAAGGCAGACAATCAGCCAGACATCTAAGGCCTTCACGTAAGACACTTTGGGAAGTTCAGCAGCAAGGGTGGTACATTCAGATGCCAAGCTGAGCACTGAGAAAATACCTACGGAAAGAAAAACAATATATTGATTAAAGAAAACTTACCCTTACTGACACTGGCTGTGCTCTTCCTCTGAAACAGACAACATTGAATGATGTTTTGTAACAGTGAATGGGACTTCACAATGCGGTCGGTGTATTTTGCAGCAGGTAGACAAAGTGCACATGCCTTCTGTTAATGAACAAGTTAAACTGAATACTCATGTAGGATATTGCAGTTAGTGATGAATTATTAATAATGAGCACCTTCATTTTTTAAATGGAGAAAGAAATAAGTGAGGCTAAACTGGTTGCTGTGGTTTTCCTGCTTCATCACACATCACACAGCCGGGAAATGGGCTTTCCAGAGACTTATCCTACAACATGCATCTAAGTCTGGCAAGGTGGAAGAGAAATACCTAAATCAAAAGACTCCAAATCCTTTAAATTAGACTTGAAGAGCTACTGTTGTCCCAGAAATCTGAATTGTGCTACAGCAGGGGCAATTCTCTGAATGACCTGCCCACAAGTGTGATATGCAAAACTTAGGTGAAAGGGAAGTTTTTGCTAAAGAGCAAAACTGTACCAGCACATTAAACAGTCTGTGTTCCCAATTCACTGTGAAGATGAAAACACTGAGGTGATTAAGGGTCTACAATCATTCCCTATATCAGGTTCAGAATCTAGAGGAAGCTTTCTAGATACAGGGCTTTTCAGGAAGCCCTTATCATGAAAAAAAAATACATCTGCAAAGGCTGTTGAAAGGTCACACGCATCGTCAAACTAGGTTTCAACAAGCACTGCTCCTTACAAGGCTTCCAAATGTCACCGTCAACACAGGGCTCACATTGCAAGAGACAAAATACAAGCCTGATATCAGAGGCTCCTATGAAAGAGCAAAAGTAGCACGAACGGCTACGTTTGGAAAAAGCTAACTTTAAAAATGGCTGTCACGTGGGGAAAACTTATTTCACCCAGTTCAGAATGTCCCATTTTGGTTTTGTGAACGCTAATGATAAAAAATCTTTAGTTATGAGTGGGTGGCTTCATGAAATGTAATCGATATCTATAAAAAATGTTGGCAAAAAGGAGATACTCAGTTAGTCTTAACTATATTTCTTACATTGATTACGTGTGCTATCCAAACCATGAAAAAAATTGTAATAATTCATAGAGAGATCATTTTCTTCAGATCCATTTTAAGTAACTGAGGATGTGAAAATGTTAATAAAACTGAAAGTGTCTGTATTGGCCTATGAATGCACTAAATTCTAGTTGATCATAAATAACATATTATCTTTTTGCTGCTGTTCCAATCTGGATTTCAATAAGATTGATATGATAATTTATTTGGTATTAATCTCAAATGGGCAACTTACTAGCTGCTAAAACACTGAAGACAAACTATAAAGAAATCATTACAGTCATATGATTTTAAAATACAGATTCTTATGATGTTTTATTTTGAAATGTGTAATAACAACATATTATTGCAAAGCTGGATTTTTTTATCCACTGGGATAATACAGAATGGCCAGCTGTGCTATGTCAGATCATAATCACATGGCAAATACTGAATGAAAAAACAAACCTCAGTGTCCACTCTGGCTTATTTTTGATTTCCTGCATCTGAAGCATTCAAGTATAAGCATGCCCATAAGGATGGAAAGTCAGCATAGAATAGTCTCCTTTTTTATAAATTTATTTCCACTGAACAACACCAGCTGCCTTGGGCTGAACACTAATTATGGATCATAATGAACAACAATAACAAGTACAAATAAGTCTGTATTGCCTCTTAATATATAAAGGACACCTCTGTCTATGCCCAGCTTTCTGTTCGTTCTCTAACAGTGTACTGCATCAAGTACATGTCTATGCTAGACTCCTGAAAGGCAGCCTCTACCCTTACCCTAAATAACCAAATTAGCCAATGATATGGACTGGCTCAACGTCTTGGATATTGTAAGTTTTTTCCTACTAACTTTAGAAGTGTTTACTATTTTAATATGTGAGTATTATTATCATGCCTGGTGCTTAAAACATTTGTACAACCGCTTTGTAGACCTTAAAATACTACATCTTACAACCTTGGATTTAATTCTGCAAAACTAACTTATAAATTCTACTAGTCGAAAAGATTTTAGTGGTGCTTTAATCAATTTGTTCGGTAGAGCAATTGAGGTCATGGTGACCTGCTGCTAATTTCCATTTGCCTGGATTCCTAGGATGAAAAGTTCATTCTCGGAGTCGGAGAAACTTCTAGGTTTTCAAGGTAACAATAAAGTGAGATAGAAGCACAGACATATTCTATTAAGCAACCATTTGTTGTCAGATCAGAGTTGCCATGGCCTTAGAGACCCTAGTACCGGAGTTGTAAGTTGCACCTGTGGCAGCAGCTGCACTAGTTACCTACCTAACACAGTCCAAAGCCCAGGGCTCAAACTGAGTGAGGAGAATGAATAAATAAACTGCAAGATTACTTTTTTTTAAAAAAAAAAAAAGGAAACAAAAAAATCCCCCTTTTCTTCTCAGGGAGCACTAAAAAGAAGGGACAGAGCTCCTTCCTCTACACTTGCAAAGTAAAGAGAAAGTTGGCCTTTCTTTTTAGTAGGAAAGTAGGAAAATAGGAAATACCTCTGCGTTTTTGTGCCTAGTGTGGCATCCCTCTCGATGGCAAAGTTTAGCTTATCAGTAAGGTTAGTTAGCTCCCAGCCTAAAGCATGCTTGTACAGAGCTAGTATTTTAAAAATACTGCCTAAGGTTACATGTGGATAATGTCAGAAAGTGCCAATCCAGCAAAGTACTTCAGCATGTGTTGCCAGAAAAATAAATCTCCCTTTTTTGAATCCATCAAACTTACTGGCCTCAGCACTATCTCCTGGCAGTGAATTCCACAGGTTAATTATATGTTGTATAAACCAGTATTTTCTGGTTTATATTACTGCTTTAAAAATGTCTGGCTTCATCTCACTAATGTTATTGAAAAAGGTAGTATTCTGTCTTCCTTTCCTCATAATTTGGTATCTCTAATACATTCTCTTCTCTCATTAAACTTCATAAACTAGAAGACATACTCTTGCCAATCCTTCTTCATACTACAGTTCTAATATATGTCTTTATGTCTTCCTCTGAGACCCTACATTTGTTACAATTTTATAAAATGAAATTACTAGAACTAAAGCAGATCTGAGGACGGGGCGGGGGCATGCCTGGCCTCAGACCTAGCTGTCCTTTGTATGTGTGGAATATATCACCACTACTCCAAGCCTTCAGTTACCCTGTTGTACCCCCCCTGCACTCTGGACTAATGCTCCATGCTGTCAGGCTGCTGTGCGTGGACAGAAGTCCAACATCCCTCAGATCCCTACAGCTCCAGGGAAGATCTTACTCCCTTTGGGGATCACACAGCAGTGAAGGAAAGAAAGGAATTTTTTAAACAGATGCTGGCACACTGTCCACCTATAAAGAACTGGAGAGTCCTCTGTTGGGCTCATTAAAAGGTGAAACACCAGCATTCAATTAGAAAGAAGCATTCAGTGATATCAGCCTTGACGTCGTTTAGCCACAGCTGTCCAGGTACCAGTCCTTTGTGGACTTCCCTACCACCAGGTGATCTAACTGGGTGAAATGTTGCAGGGCTTGCAACTTACTTAGTTCCTACATGGACAAAGGCTTTTTCCTCAGCAAACATACATCCTTCTCCCAGAACATTAATCAGCCTGCAAAAACGTATTCTGCCAACTGGTTTGCAAAGTATCTTGTATCCCTGAATCACCTGGAAACTTCTGAAAAGCCTAGCCATGGGGAGCAGTAGCCCACTATACTTAATTCTAAGGATGACTGTATTAAGATATTTGTAAGTAAATCTGAAGTAGCTTCTCATCAGATGAGATCTGTATCTAGCCATTGAGAGTGTAGTGGCCCTTGGTAACACTTTTTGGGGATTAGATATCATCCACTTGACACAGAAATGTTACTCTTGTTAGATTTCAAGGTCAATTATCTTCAAGGGTGTAGCTAGAAGAGTTTGTCACCCCCTTGCAACTGGAGAAACATAAAACTTACCCCAGTGACAGTGCTATCAACTCGTGTTACTAAATACTGACTCATGACTAAAGGATGGTCAGATTTAGTGGGTTTTGCTTCTCTGGGGAGTCAGGAAAAGTCACATAACCAGGCCAATGGTTAATATCTTTGAAAATGCATGATTTCAGAAATGCTAATAAATAAAAGGAGCCAATAAACACTTATAATAAATGAAAACAAATGAACAATAAATAGGCATGCATGTTTAGTCACAAAGACATGCATGTTACATAAATCAGCACTATACCTCTTATAAATCTAACATATAATTAATAAGCCTATTAATTGGGTCAGCTATTTGAAGTGCAGGATTATAAAAGTAGAAATACAGCTCAGGTTTTGGTCATATTGGAGCTTACTACATGAAAAATATTTCCATTTCTTGTTTCTATCTTTTTAATTTAAGGCATGCTACATGTTCCCCACATTTTTCTTTTCTTAAAATGTTTCGTATTATGGAATGCATCCTTGCTACTTTTCAAGGTAAGAGATTATATGTTTTACTTGCTATGAAACTGATCTACATTGTGACTGCTCCCCAAGTAACGATTAATATTTTTAAAGGTCAAAAAAATTAAGGCTGATTTGTATTCTGAAACAGACCCCTAGAAAAAAGATACAATGAATATAATTAAATAGTGATTTTGTTACATTTAATTAGAGCAAGGTAGCCAACACTGACTCACAAGCTAAAAGCAGCACTCCAGTCACAGCTCTCCTGATTTGTTACAGCTCTTAGTTTATTTTGCCCATTGTATCACTGGAGGAGGAAAAGGCATGGTAGATGACTGGAGACGGGAGCAGTGGAGCTCAGGCCAGGGGGTATGTGGGCAATTTTCCATCTAACAAAACTCAGCAGGCACCCTTCCTGCTCCAGCTGGCTCTTAACACAGGGATTTCATCTACCCACTACTGCAAGACTCTACTGATCACAGACACGGACTGGTAAGGTGATGCGGCAGGTCCTGACTCCAAGGGTCTCCAGTGCTTATTGACGCACGTGAGGCTGCACAGGACTCATGTCCAATGGGGGTGTGGAGGTTCAAGTGTGGGTGAGAGGTTTCTGAGGAAGGCAGGGGGCTGGAGGCTACTGCACCTCTGGGGTCTTGAAAACAGGTGCGCTGAACCTCCTGGGACATGGAAAAGATTTGGAAAACAAGAGGTATGGACTTGTGGAGGAGTGCGAGGGAAAAGGGGAGCATGGGGAGGCCAGAGCATGGGGGAGGAGAAGTCATGGCATGGGGACGGGAATCCAAATAGGAGAAGTATCAGGATGCAAGAGCCTGGTCTGCATTTCATTGAGTTCTTGGGGTCAGCAGGTTTGGCCACCCCAGAGCTGGAGTCCCATGTACAATCCAATTAGGCAAGATAATATTGTTTTGACTAACTCTGTGTCCTACTATCTCATAATAAATGAAGGGCCTGCCTACTGCGTTGTGCTGAGCAGCATGAAAGCATGAGCCTGAAGTACTCTTATGAACTGAGTCTCTAATGAAATAAAACCATTCAGGTAACAAGGATGCTAATTCTCTTCCAGACATCATTCTGTTTCTATTACTCTTCAGAAAAACTGCTCCAAGAGGTAGCTATTTAGAGCCTTACTCATCTTCCTGCTTTCTTACTGATTATTCAGATGTTCAAATTCCTATAACCTGCATATTGCCACAGTGTCTGCAGCATCACCCGTACATGGATAAGACCAGATTTGTCTGGGTTGAGAGGAGCAGAGACAGCGTGCTTATCACTAAGTGCTAGAACCATTATCAAGCAAAGTCTCAATGTGGAGGTAGACTTTACAGGACTAGGAATGAGCACATTTCAGTGAGAATGATGAGCGGATAATGGAAGTGAAGTTGCTTTCAGTGTCCAGTGTCATGTTGTCAAAGCAACTGAGAATGGCTCAATGGCATTAAAGTGGATTGTGACGGTACGTGTAAACACAGGTTACCCAGTGGGACTCTTGCAGCACTTGCATCAGGATTGATCCAAAATGACAGCCAGGATAGAACAACAATTAGCAGTGTAGGAGCATAAACACCCATCATGTAAAATCCAACTTGTCTTCTTAAAGTGAAGATTACTTCTACACAAGTGTAATAACCTTTAAAGAAATAAACGCATTAATGTTTAATGTGCTTTGCAGGTCAACTTCTTCAGATCTGTATCTTCTAGGCCTTTTTCTGTTTAAGTTAAGAGCAAAAGTTCAATGACCTGATTTTCTTTATAAAGGCAAAGAGTTCAATTTGAAAAAAAATGTTCAAAACACAGAACTATATAACTGCCAAGTGTGGTCAGGCGTGTGGTACTCTCTGTGCTCTACAAGGCACCCTCTGTCTTTTCACAGCGCATCAGTAACAGGCAGTTAAAGTGACTCTCATCTTGATGCTGGCTTCAAGATGCAGTCCAGATAAAACCAATGGGTTCTAGCCGTCATACTAGCTTAAGCTCACCTGAAAATCCTACTCAGCATTAATTTGTGCAAAAGACGGAATTAAGAAATATTAATGTAGAAAGTTTAGAATGGAAAGGGTGATCGGAATGTGACTCTAAGCAGAGATTCCCCCAGTACTGAAAGCTGGTGCAGGTGACTTCTAAAATTGGTACAGACTTTTTAAAAAAGACTCTGAAAACACTGTAAATTTTGAAAACAAGGAATATTGTCTCAAATCTTTTAAAATGAGGATCTAAATCACCCAAATATTTAAGAGATCTGTTAAGATGAATTCAGTAAAAAAATAAAGCTGCAGATACTAGAGGTTTTGCTGGAGATAACAGATGGATCAGGAAGTCCGATAACCAGAAAACAAATTCTGTTCATATTTTCACTCAATTAGCAGAACTGGTATTTGTATGTTAATATTAACACAACAGCATTGAAAAAAAAACTTCGTAAACTATTCTATCACAATGAAAAGGCATTCCTATGTTATATTACAGCAATTTCAAAATTCAGATCAGTCTATATCTATAAATAAAGTTGGTGCAAAGCTGATTCGTGAGATAGAATCTGTCAAAAATATATGTATTTATCTTCTGTATTTTATCGATTAAGTGCCATAGAATGATAAGTCATCTTAAAAGTGCTGTTTGGGTTACAATAACCAAAACAACAAAATAATAAAACATTAAGGAAAAAGTTTCCTTGTGTAGAACACTGTATGGTATTTCATAGTTCATTCCATCCTCTTCCATGACCTGTTGTCTGACAAATTTCCCCTCTATAATTTCTGAACGGTTTCCAGACACTTTTAGGTTTTACTTTCAAATGAGGGATGACCTTCAAAATAATTATTTGTTTGCTTTATGCCAGAAATGCATTCTGTATGGCTTTGTAGCATCTTTCATCAGGCAGAGAATAGTATCTATTGCCCTTGCCGTAGAGCTTGCAAGGACCTATTTGGATTTGTCATACATTTTGATAAACAAAGAATAGGCAATTTTCAAACTTAAATATTCAATTTATTGCCACAAAAAGTCACCCCAAATTTGTTGACCCTCTTTCTACTTAGGTATGATAAAACATCAGTTGACATAAAAAGGCAATAAAGATTAAGCTCTTTGCAATTGGCAAGAATCTCCTACATAAGCCATAATTTTGAAAATTTGCTTGTACATGCAACACTGCCTCTTGATTACCTGACAAAATCCTTAACTGAATTAATTTTAACTAGGTGTGCAAAATCTGCTTTTTTAAATACCTTCAATACAAGAATTTAAAGTAAATCAAATAACTACTGATTACTGAAAACAACCTTTAAAAATACCTCAGAGTACTAAAATATTCCATTCACATTAATGAAGTATTAATTCCAGTCTTGATTATGAGATTAACATGGATGTTCTTAATTTTCAAACAAAAAGGATTTGCAATAAAAGAATTATGAAAACTTTTAAAAATTTCATGTTGTCACTCCACCCACTCTGACAGTTCTCTAATGTCCTTTCTTTAATGTTCAAATCACATTCATGCACACAAAATGTGACCATTTTACTGAGCACTTTGCACAGTGTCATTTCAGTTTGTGGTCACAGTGTGCTGAAACTTGAGGGAGTACTACTGATTTTCTTTCCTGCTTAATGGCAAAGTGTGTAATTCTTAGATTTTTCTTTAAGGTTCCTAAAAATACCTGAAATACCTGAAGATTTTTTAGATGTTTAATTTTAGATTTAGGGTAAAACTCAAAATGATCATGATAACTTAAATAACAAGATAGCCATCTTGAGTAAGTATTTCCTTTTTCCCTCAAATAGAATGTAAGTCTTCCAACTTTCCCATTTGTGTGAACTTTATCTGGGAATTGCAAGATCCATCCTTTAATTTTTCACTCCTTTATAGCCTATTTTTTTCAGTAAATTCATTGTTTAATTAAGAATATTTTTTTTTCACTGCTAAGTAAATTTCTACCATATCCAGACTTAGATTTGAGTGCAATCACTGCAAGTTGGTTGTGCTTTCACAAATGCAGAATTTTCTGGAGGAGCTAATTGTATATTATTATATAGGGGAGCTAATTGTATATTATTTGCAAATGGTAAATCACCTGAGATACTGAATTACATAGTTAGGCTAAGAACTCACTCATTTTGCAGTTAAAAAACAAACCTCATTTCAATTTTCATTACCTTTTTCAAGTTAAATTCCTTAACTCTGAGATCTACTAAGGTTACTTGAGATCTCTTCAGACTTGAGATCTAGCTCAGGAGCAACTGCAGGTAACAGACCCTCGACTTCAGCTGAATAATCAACAAGAAACTTGCAGAGGATCCTCAGAAGCTGCAGCGCCACAGCCATCCTCGTTGAGTTTTAATGGGAGATTTATTCACATGATGCAAGAGCACTGACTAAAATATGCCCTGCTGACTTCTGTTGTTGTAGAAAGTCTTGCAGTTGCCACAGTATATGAGTAGTTTGGATGTAATTATAGGCAGGAATCAATCAAGGTAGAAAAGATAAATCATTAGAAGCCAGAGTACAGAAACCATTGGATAAATTTGTGCCCACACTCAGAAAATAATCATAGGATTGAATAAATACAGGGCTGAGGATTGTAAGCAGCTTTCTGTAATGACAGACTTTCCAGAACACTTACAGAAAGGAAGAACCTGCAGGGCGAAGCATTTGAAGTTACACTCTAATACTATCCACTTCTGGAACAAAAGTCAAAGCAGAAAACCAAAATTATCCTACTTTGATGCAACTGGCATAATCCTACGTGGACATCTTATCAGAAAAGATAGGAATTTACAAGCATAAAAAGGTATTAGGACTATAGAAACAAAATGGTAATAGTAGGATCAGAAGACATGTAAGCAAAACCAAGCAAAACATTTAATCCCTTCTTCAACCTAGATGTTTCTATATTTGAATTAGTTTGCAGTAATTATGTGATAGTTACTATTATATGAATTGCTGGTTTGTTAAAAGTAATCTATTTTCTCCCATAGAATGTAAGACGTGAACTGGAGTATTAACCATTAACCTTAAACAGTAATTGAAGGAAGCTTAAAGTTTTTTACCATGAAAATCACTTATATTACCTACCTGTGCCTTTATAATACTTGGTACAGTTACCATATTCAATATCCTCCTTTTTAATATCAAACTGAGGCAGAGCAATCTTCTCTAGCTGTACAGGATCTCCAGACTGCCAGATAAACCGTAAGTCATCAGTTGTGTAACCAACTACAAGAACAAAAAAATAGCAATCGTTTAAAGAACCATCTCAATCAGAGTAGACTCTGCAAGAAAATCGAGCATATATGTACTATATTTCTTTTACTCTTTTTCTTTCTCTTTCCTGTTCACAGAATTAAATACAAAAATGAAATAATCCATAACTGAGCTTTTATGTAGGCCTAAATTAGGACTTGGTGGGTGGAACATTGCATTATCAGCAATATTACACTGATTAAGAGGTGTTTGTTACAATGCTTACTGTTTAAAAAAAGAAAGCAAAGCTCTATTCTCCACAGCTTTGAAGCCTCCATATTCATTCATACTCTACTTCAGCAAAGCATGAAAAACATACTGAACAGCACTCACAAGTCCTAGTAACTTTGAAAGAATTTAGCAACTTGATTACTGTGATGAATCTTGGCTTTTGTGTAAAACAACCTTTCCACTTAGTTCTTCAGACGAAAGGCCCTGATTCATGAAAGCATTGACATTCAGGAAACACTTGACCAGGAATTCAAGTAGATGTGTAGTCCTACTGAAATCAATTCAGTGCCTTTATGATCTCCTGAGTACAGACAGACTTCAGCATACATCTGAGTGTCTAAATCATGATATATACAACACCACCAAGTGAGAGGCAGTGAAAGTTAGGCTCATAATATTCAAGCATAAAGCAATATTAATTAAATATGCAGTCCTAATCATGAATTTATGTGCCATTTTCTGCCATCTTCTGTTTATTAAGGATTAACTTAATTCAAACAGAGATAATGTGTGTTAAATGGGAACAGAGATGGGGGAAACATAAAAAAGATGGAGTTGGAATGCAGCATTTTGCAATTCAAAGCCTCTGAAAAATGTTTAAAGAACTGTTCTTTTTCTGGAGGCATTAGACAGATTTTTTTATATCTTTGAAAAACAGCTGTGATTAAAAAAGGTAAACTGTTCATAAGCTAACTTCTCTAAGATTCACAACAACTTAAAAATCACAATGTCTCAAAGCTCCATGATGGAAGATAATATAAAAAAAAATTAGTTGTTCTAATGCTTCGTTCATAAAATCAGTCTCACCTCCTTACAACATAGAGCAAATCACAAAACTGCCCAGATCCTTTATGATAACAATTACTGGACAGTGAAAAAGTTGTCTATAGGGAATGTGTAGAACTGGGGATCATAACTGCAGATACAAGAACAGCTTGGTAAAAACTGGTGGCCTTTTTTTTTTTTTGGAAGTCTAGCAACTAGAAACAAAATATTGATTTGAAAATAACTTAAGTAGAATAAAACTGCCAATGGCTAACAGGGAAAGAAAGCCCACTGTTGGAACTGGAGGGACAGACTGGAGGTCATGGGTACCTTTCTTTTGACAACTGAATAAAAAGGTAGAAGAAAGTTTAGTGCACACTGTCTTTCCAAAGGAGCAATTTCCTCCTGAATTTGAATATATCATCTTAGCATGGAGAGAGACAATAAGGTTGTTTAAATAAAGTTATTGAGAATTTTTTTATGAGTAGTTCTTCCTTGAATAACTTTACATTGCAATGCTTGTAAAGCGACCCAGACTGAGAAAGCTTGAGCAAACTTCCATTAATATTACTGTCTAATTCCAGTTTAACCCGAGACTGATTTGGGTGTACCGTAAGAGTTTACTTCAGCTAATGTATACACATATTAGTGATGGGCAAAACTACTATGGACATACTACAATTCTAAAGGCAAATGCTGGCAGTTAAAACCTAAATTGTAAAGCTCTGATATCATTATTATTATTACCCTTGTCCCCACTGGGATGCCCTGCTCAGCTTTGATTAACCTTGCTCTTTCTTTGCTTTTGTGTTCCCTTCCCTAACCCCACCTTCCCCACCAGACCTGGTGGAGTAACAACTGAACAAAGTTTTTGTATTATAGCAGGAATGGGCTGGAGCAAGCCACCTTCCTTCTCTCTGCTTCACACTTGTCCTTACTCAGCAAAACAGATGGCCATGAATGTGGGATCACCAAGGGTTGGAGTATTGGGAAAAGGCTGTACTGGAGCAGACACCCTTGCACTTGAGGAGCAGGAAAGAAAATGGATTTCAGAAACATTTTGGCTGCAACTTCCAGCATGGCATGAAGCCCTTCAGAGATGAGACCTGGCTGCCCCTTCATAAGATCAAATCACCTAGAGACCAGGGGAGGACTGGGAAGGGAGAGATGCCTGACTACATCCACAAAACATTTTGAAACCACTTTCGAAGGTTTCATACTAAATGCTTTCAATGCATTGGCATCAAATACTTTTCCTTCGGTACCATATCAAAAGAGATTCAAACAATACCATGCATCATCAATGCAAATTGGACCCCAACAACCTACAAAGCAGCAAAGGTTGTGGAAGTTAAAACTACCTGGGGAAACCATGGATTCTTTTTATCAAATTATATGTGTTTCCATTTTACTAAGTTTATTGCAAATGTTTTTATAAAACTCATCAGTTGTCGTTATGTTTGATAGTAAAAGCTAAAAACAGAGTGCATGGTGCCGTAACTGTAAGAAACATTTTTGATAGGGAAATGTATGATGGTAGGAACCAGTGAATATTAATTTCAAGATTCATTAAAAATATTGACATGAAAAATACAGAACTGGTCATTTTTTGTTTGATTCTCAGGCATGCCTAAAAGGCAACTGTTTTTATGCACAGACTGATTTACATACAGCTTTCCAGTTGCATCTTGCAGCGCTGTGTATCCATAGGAAACAAGGTCAAGTCCAAAGGGCATGACAGAGTAATAGACAATCTGAAAATACAGAAATGGAATTTAAAAACAGTGTGAGCTGCCATGTAAGTGGTAGACCGTAATAAGAAAAAAATCATAGGTATTTGATTTTCAGCTTCTAAAATAGCAGAAAAATTTAATTGAAGTTATAATAAGTGGTAGTTTGAAATGGAACTATCTTTAGTAGTCCAAGAATAAAATTTTATAGAGTTTTAAACATATAGTAGTTCACAAATTAGAGACCTACTAATACATGACAAAATACATATAGGTCATAAGAATAACCAAACCAATGGTCCATACAGAACAGAGTCCTGTCTCCAGCAGTAAGCAATAGTAGACTCCTGAAGAGGAATAGGAGACTACATCAATCAGGAAATGATACTTCGCCAGGTATCCAGCAGCCTCCCAAAAGTTGAGACTCAAGGACTTCCTAAACCAGAAGTGATGGTTCAGTATTCAAGGGACCTCAACAGTTTTTTTTTTCCCTCCAAGAAGCTGCTTTGCTTCAGTTGCTTTCTGGAATCCGTGTAAACTTCAAACATGCACAGCATCCTGCAGCAAGGAATGCCATAGCTAAGCTGCACACACTCTAATTATCTCCTTTTATCTATCTTGAGCCTGCCTCATAGTTCTTTTACTGGAAAAGAAGGTGAAAAATCAATGTCCATCCATTCTCTCTGTGCCTTTCATGATTTAGAGACCTCTGTGCCACCACCTCAATTATCTTGTTTTTTTCCAGTGTGAAAAGTTCTGCCTTGCTTAGCTGTTCTTTATAAAGAATGCTGTTTCGTACGTTTGACCATCCTCACCTCCCTTCTTGCAGTGGGAAGACCAGAACTGCACATTGTATTCGAGATGCAAGGATAGCACGAATTTATACAGCGGAATGACATTCTCTTTAATCCCTAATACTTCCTAGAATTCAATTGACTTTCTCAACCAGTACTGAGCCGTTCGCTGACATTTTCAGAGAACTAGCCATTATTACCCAAAGATCGATTTCCTAGCTGGTAATAATCACCTCAAAACCCATCAGTTTTTATACAAAGTTAAAATAATTTTTTCCCACATGCATAATTTTTAGTTATTTACATTAAATTTCATGTCATACTTTGTTGCCTAGTCATTAGATTAATTTATAATTCTCACCATTGTCTCTTATCTTTACTATCCTGAATATTTTGGCATCGTCAAAAGTGCCTGCCAATTCACAGTTTTCCAAATGATTTATGTTAAACCACACAAGACCCAGAAGAGAGTTTTCTGTGGGAGTCTACTGCTTACTTCCCCTCCTGTGAGCACTAGCTGTTTATTCCTATGTTCAGTTTCCTAATTCTTAACTATTTATGCAGGCAAGAGCTTTTATCACATCCATTTCATGATTCACGTATTTTGATAACAGGAGATTCTTTAATTAATATGTGATATTATCTCTGTAAACTAAAAATACAAGGCATAGCAATTATATATTTTAAAAAATGAAAATCTTAGTACCATGTCACCAAACCACGGTGCCTCAAGAAATTAATCTTACCTGCATACATGTCATTTATGAACACACTGTATTATTAAAATCAACAGGATATTTTAGAGGATGACATTAATTTCAAAATTTATTGAATTTGTTTTTGTTATTTGGAAGTTTTCAGAGAAGACTTTTTCCATCAGAAACAATTCTATTAGTATTCACTCAACATTCACTATTCACTAACCTAACCTATGGACTGAAATAAACTCATTTATGAAAAGCTGTAACATGGAAAAATATTTGAAAAAAGGTTCAGTGTTTCATTTAACGTTTGCTATTTCAAATGGGAAGTTTCCTTTATAGCTGAAAGTGATTTTCTATTTTGAAATATTTATTTCTACCTGCTACATAAATAACTGAAATCAGAACCAGGACCTTCAGAGTAAGCCAGATGAAATGCTTTGATTGCCAAATACATTTTCTTTTCTGATCACTGTCAGCAAAAGTCTTGAGATTGAGTTTTCTCATTCTGATTTGGAATGGGAAAAAAAGAACTCAGACTCTCCCATCTTCTTTCTTTTTTCTAGCCACTTCTAATCCAGGAAGAAATAGCTCATGTGACCATAACTTCAGAAGTGGTTCCCTTTTAATGGTAAAGTTGCAGTATATTTGGGTAATCATTTTTCCCTCTATCAGGGCAATATGTTCCAGTTCACACCAGAAGAAAATTCACTCACTGTTAGGAAATTGAACCTAATCTCTGCAGATCATTGTGTCTATAAACTATCCAGATCTGTAATTCACTATGAGATCCTTTTTAATCAACCCATTTGCTATTTTCAGTGGATGATTATTTTTATGGCATGGTGCATACCTTTGATAAACCAAGTCAAACCACAAAAAAGTATGCGTTACTTGCAATGAAATTAAACAGTATTTTTGGGTCTTCTGAAAAAAATCTATATCCAGTAAGGCATAGAACTTAATCAGGATTATGTCCAAGTACTTTTACAAAACATTTATTTTCACAAATTTTCTCATTTCTGCCTTTCCTTATATCATTAGCAAGTAATCATTATTTTCTTTAGTTGATGTACAAATTCAAGTGGTGTGCAAATTATTTTGTTTTGCTGAAGGCTTTACTTCAGATATCTTATCCATTTCATTATGCTTGCAGGAATCCAAACAACTATCAAAGTGTTCAAATTTTGTTTCCAATAATGCTAGTTTACTTAATGTGTTAGCTTAATATGACATACAAACGCACATACACCTCAAATTTCTAGTACTTGCTGTGCTGTCAACTGACATGCTTTAAAACATCTTCATCTGATTTCTTTACACACATTTAATTTATTGTAGTATTGTTTACAAACTGTCATCTAAATTTAAATATTAGTCATAAACTGTACTATGTTATAAGTCTAACACAGCATACATATCTCATATCAAGTAATTTAAAAAAAAAGTAGAAATATATCAGTGAAATACCTCATGCTGACTAGGACATCTCCATCCCGAAATATAAAAAGAAGGATGTTTTCTTGTGTGACATCATGGAAGTTAGCATTTTTTTCATTTGCAAAGAATAAGTCCGGCTTCCAAAGACATTTAAACATCGTTGGGTCCACCGTCAGCGTATCTGAACCTCTCCAGTCATTGGGCAGTTTGAGTCTGGGGTCATTCCACTTCTGTCTTAGAAAGATGTTGACTCTATAATCCTGATGGGAAGAATACACAAATATTAGATGAGCCAAAAGTCTAGCCAAAAACCCACAGAGAAAGAAAACCATTCTATCAGACAGAAAAGCAATTTATGCCCTGATTTTTCTATCACAAAGATAGAAAAAAAAAAGAGCTGTCCCTGAAGAATAGCCACGAGCAGGTCGAAA
>VYZW01043512.1:71074-93452 GCA_013401315.1 Balaeniceps rex | reverse complement strand
CCATCCCCAAAAAAAAAAAAAAAAAATCTCTAATAAGCCTGGATCCTGATTGGCTGTGGGTAACCACAGAAGAGAAATTGGGACAATAATCCTGAAATCTGAAGCAAGGCTGACCATCCAATGTCAGCTGATTGCCTGCGGCTGAGGTCCTGTCTGCCCGGCCAAATCTTTGCTTCCTGATTAGCTTCACAGTGGTAACATTTCCTGGACCTTTTATTCAGCTCTGCGTTAGGATGGTAGTTTTAGAACAGGGTTATTTATATGGAAGCAGTGGGCAGTGAGAGGGAGCATCGGTCGGTGGGGATAACTGGTACCCCGAGGGTGCAACAAGGACTCTGCTATTGGCTCACTGTGTGGCCTTGGACAGGCTGTGCCCAACGTGGGCTCAAAGCCAAGATTTGTCTTTGGCTTAATTTTTTTTTTTCTCCTAAAACCAACAGGAAAATATCTGTTTCTTTTACATGTTCTTAGTGTATTTGTCTTGAGATTTACAGCTTTGCTGCTGCTGTTCAGTCTGTTTGAACAGTTTGGAGGCTATTGCAGTTTTTCTGATGCCCAAACTCTCTGGCTGTCCATGCTGCCTGTACGTCAGATCTTATTTGGCTTCAGCCTGTCATGAACCTAGGAAAAAAGATAAGGAAAAATTATGAGTCTTTTATATATTCTGTTTCTATAAACCTCCAGGACATAAGTAATTCACTTGACTTTGTTCTGTAAAATGATAGTAAAGTTAACCAAAGACTGTTAGAAAGAAAAATGGTCCAGGAGGCTTGCCTATGTGCTCTGATCTGTTGGAAAAGATGCTGCTTAAAGGCTGAACGTGTACATAAAAATGGTGTACAACTCAAGCAAATAACAGATACCAGCAGGTAAATACAGTGAAATGTTATAGATTGGTGCAACAGGCAGTGGTCTCACTACTTCAACTGCCGGTCAAGATCCTCCCCCAACTCAGACCCTGGACCTGGGACAAGGAGCCAAGAACACAATGCTTCTGAGGAGCTGCTGTGTTGTGATCATGGTGCAAACAAACAGATCTGTTTTCCATAAATGTTTCCGCCCTGAGACGCTGCCCTTTGAGGAGGTCAGCAGGGAGTTATACTTGAAAGGAAGATGGGGCGGCTGTTTTGATTGTCATGTGGAACAGGCTGTATCGAGCTGCAAAACTTCACAGAAAGACAGATTCTGAGTATGGGCTGGAAAATGACATACATTTCCATATTCACTCACGGACAAGACACGCCTCTGATCCAATTGATAGGTGCATCCTCAGTGTGAACAGCTGAAGTTGCTTTCTACTAGTAGAGGTGAAGTAATTGCAAAATCTATGCAAAGGATATTTATTGTGTCCGCTGTAGGACCTAATTTACTAGCAGGTGAGGTAAAATCAGCATTTGTTTGCTCCTGAGATAAAAGAAAATTCTTCATAGCAAACATTTTTTATTCCTTCTGTAACATACACCTGTTTGCATCAGAAGGTTCTTTAATACATCGGAGAGAATAATACCAAAATACTAGAATTTCAAGTCAGGAGGTTCAGAGTGGTAAGAAATCAGTGAGGATAACTTCTTGTGGGAGGAGTTTTCATGGAGCTGTGGCTTATCCTTTGTTTTCAACTCTGATCATGTAATATATAGAGTTCAACACCAGATTTGCAGATTATTTTCAGAACCTATCAGGCAAAATTCCATGGTCCAGCTAATGATGGAGGTCAGGTCAGTTTAGCACATCACAATAGTCTTTCTTGGCTTTGAATGTTATTAATCTATGAAAGTGCTGAAAAAAAAAGATTCTACAGAACAGACTTACATACGAGGCATGGTCCTCAACTTTTGCTGGTTCTCAGAAACAGGTGAGTGAGTTGATATTTACTTTGCCTTCCCAATACTGTATTATCAGTGGTTTCTTGTAGCCTTAAATGATTTCGGAAAGTCTTGCTGCTTGTATATAGGAGTTACAGGAAAGGATCACTCCTAACCTTGTTCAAGTCTTCTCCTCCTTGAGGTTTGTTAGACCTTCATGAGGTTTGTTAGACCTTCAATACTTTGGGGAGGGTAATCTGCAGTGTTAGGAAAGGCTGCTCCATAGCTAAATTGAACTAAAAGTACCTGAGGTTTGCCAACATTTTCTATAGGTGGTAAAAGAAAAAGGAAAATAAAAGAAAAAGGAAAATAAAAGACAGAGAGAAAGAACTAGAGCAAGGTGGTTTAGGTGGGCTTTTCTCACAATTCACCCTCAGTTTGCTCCTTCTCTGAAAGAGGATAGGGAACACAAGAACTTGCACTGGCACCACTGGGACTTTAAATCAAGGACAGTCTTAACTGCTCAGTGCTGTTTATCTGTCTTTCTCCACACACCCTCCCAAATCTTTATCTGTAGTTTGGCTTTTTTTTTTTTTATTCACAACTATTTCAGTTCTTCTCCCCGAGCTCACACCACCATCACTAACATTGCATGACAACACGCTAATGCTGAAATACAGTAGTATAAAAGCTGCTACTGTTCTCTGGATGGGTTGGAGTTGCAGATTTTCCTTGGCAAGTTCTGAGACAATATTTGGAGGTTGTTGATTCAGAACTGTTAACTGTATTAATCAGGTAACAAACATGCGCGCAGACTGCCAGGCCTAATAAATCTTACTAGCGTGCAACCTCCCATCATAAACACATTCAGAAACACTTAAGCAATCCCTGAGCCTGGAAGACGATCATTAGTTTCCTATCATATGCTTTAGGTTTGCTGAATCAATCAATGGTAAGTCAAGATGAGCATGAGTTGAACTCTCCAACCCATTTTCCATCCCAAGCGGCGAGTGTAAGATAAATGTCTGCAAGCCAACTGGCCAATGTTGCAGCCTCCCAAGAAGCTGTTTGCACATTGTAATTATAATTGTTGTTGAAGCTCTTCTACACACAAGATTAGCATTTTATTATGCTAAGTTCTGTACAAAAATTTGTAAACTGCAACAGACCATCCCTGTCCTGAGAAACTCCTAGTCTCAGTAGCGAAGAAAGTAGTGCCTTATTCAGTAATCAGAGTAGGAACTAAAACACAGCCAAATTAAATAATTTGCATAAGATTAACAAAGCATAAGATTAACAAAGAAAGCAATAGAGTCAAGTATTAACACAAGTTTTTTTAAGTTTCTTTCTAGCTCTTTGATCAAAACATCTAGGGCAGCAGTATACAACTCTCCTGGGGAAACATTAGCCTGATGGAAAGATACAAAGACATAAGGAAACTGTCAAGTCAAGTTTCTCAGATTTTAAGGCCTAGGTGGAATTAGATCATTTAATCAGATCTCCTACTTCTCCCACAATGCTATATTTCACCCAAACACCCTTTTCATGAACATTGCTTTTAGTAAGACACACTGCTTCAGTTCTCACTACAATCCTAAAATGAAAACTGTGGTGGACACCAAGAGATCCTTCACACCTGAAGCTGTGAGTTGCCAGGGAGTCAGATGTGTTATGAAAGGCCTGGTGGACTCACCTTTCTGGGAGACCTATCTGCACCAAGTGCCTTCCAGTTCTGACTAGGAGAGCAACGTCCTCCTGGGGAATTTTTTTCCGGCTCCCAAAGACGTTCCTCCCACTCCCCCAAATAATAATGACCAAACTGGCTTTGAACACAGAGGCAAGTCATGTTAAGAACGTATCTTGATTTAGAAGTGTCTCAGTTAAGAAATGTCCATCTGCTCTACAGTAAGTACCAGCATGACTGACATGCATCTCAGACAAAATCACAGACATCTGGATTAAGTCCATGACAGTTTTGCTCTTAGAAGCAGACAGACAACTCTACCCATGAGATACCTGGTATTGCTCCTTTCTGACTAACAGTGAAAAAAATCAAAGGCGAGAACTGTTTAAATGCTTGGAGTTAGAAGAGGTGGACCTCAGTCCAGAAGGCCAACCTTGTCCTGGGCTGCATCCCCAGCAGCGTGGCCAGCAGGTCGAGGGAGGGGATTCTGCCCCTCTGCTCTGCTCTGCTGAGACCTCACCTGGAGCCCTGCGTCCAGCTCTGGAGCCCTCAGCACAAGGAGGACATGGAGCTGTTGGAGCGGGTCCAGAGGAGGCCACAAAAATGCTCCGAGGGCTGGAGCCCCTCTGCTACGAGGCCAGGCTGAGAGAGTTGGGGCTGTTCAGCCTGGAGAAGAGAAGGCTGCGGGGAGACCTTAGTGCGGCCTTGCAGTGCTTCAAGGGGACCTAGAGGAAAGATGGGGACAGGCTTTTCAGCAAGGCCTGTGGTGACAGGACAAGGGGTGATGGTTTTAAACTAAAGGAGGGGAGATTTAGGCTGGATGCAAGGAAGAAATGTTTTACACTGAGGGTGGTGAAGCACTGGCACAGGTTGCCCAGAGAGGTGGTGGAGGCCCCATCCCTGGAAACATTCCAGGTCAGGTTGGACGGGGCTGTGAGCAACCTGATGTGGTTAAAGATGTCCCTGCTCACTGCAGGGGGGTTGGACTAGATGATCTCTAAAGGTCTCTTCCAACCCAAACCTTCTATGATCCTATGACCTGGGAAAAAAACTTGCCCAGGACTGGAATTTTAACTAACCTCTTTGTGACTATCCTGCCAGGTAAAAGTTGGAGAGCAGATGCTATACACAGGAAGGTTGTGTCAGCAGTTGCATTTCAAGACTTCAAGATAGCAACACATAAGGACAAAAATATTAGCTAGACCCAACTGATTATATTTACCCATTCCATTTTCTCTTACCCAAATTTCCCTTCCCTAAGCACAGGATTTGTTTAGATGTTGAGCTGGTCAGACTTGTATCACGCTGTAAAATTAGGATGAACTTCAACATACCAGGAACATGATCAGAGCCTTCATGAGCTAAACTTTAAAGATCCTTATAGCTTCATCTGAAAAGTCAGGCTTGATTCTTCAGCTGATAGTTTCAGCAGTATCCTTGCTGAAAAAGACAAAAACATGGTACCCACGAAAGATGAAGTCTACTTTTCATTATTATGCAGATAAAATGGATATGTCCAGAACATAAATTTGCATTGATATCCTTGAATAGGATCAACAGCTGGTGTAACAGCACTATACCACTCACTGGTAGCATATTGTTGGAAAAAAAAGAATTCTGTAGCATCTTTTTTATTCCTTGATTTTTATTTTTTCCCCATGTACACTGGATTTTTCATGGCAGGGAAATTTAACAACTCTGAAGACATGGAAGAACAAACAGGAAAAGCTCAAAGACACCTGGCAAATACATGGCAGATCTAGAGAAACAACCCAAATCCCTGAATCCACCTCAGTCCTCAGAATTTGGCCTTAAACTAATTTAAAGTGTCATATACAGACTTTTCATTGGCAAGGTGGAATAAGAGGGACACAAGAGTTTTAGTTTCTGCGATCACTGTACCTGTGCTCAATACTTCCTTCAATATGGTTGTCTGTGAATCTGAAAAGGTCTTTGGATTCAGCTGCAGTAAACTGGCACCTTTGCACCAACAAGGGAAAAATAGAGTGAATGTCATAAGTGAATAAAATGTGTCCTGTGTCCCTGGCTGAGTCTGTTCTTCTACTGCTCAGTTGACTTTGCACGGCTTAAAGCCTTTTCCACAAGTCTATGCTTCTTTCCTTTTCCTCCTTTTTCCTCCTTTTTCCACAGAGCACCTAGCAGCTGAAAATAGTGAAAATACCCATTGACAGTTGTTGTAAGTGTCCTCCTAAACATCCAATTCTTCTTCTCACTGGCTCACAGAGGTAAGTCAGATCACCTTCAAGAAATGCCTGCCGTAATCAGACAGAACTGACTTTTGCTTCGCTTGCAAATCACATCCTGAGTTGTGGTGATATTAAACCTAATTTCAGGAGCAGTCACAGAGGAAAAGCTAAATGTAGTCACATTTCTCCTGCTGTTCAGAAATAAGCCCAGCTATACAGAGGAGCTTGCATAACTGACACGGTCTTTAGCTAAACCTAAGTCGCATCAGCTGTGATATTAACCAGCGGAGGGTTGCTGGGGTTTTTGTTTTGTTTTGGGTTTTTTTGTACCTAAAGGCCTATAAAATCTTGAGTTTATCACTGTATTTTTTTCCAGGGTCTTTGCTATAGAGCTGTCAGTTTAAATGGCAAAGTGTCCCCTGACTATCTTCCCTGGAAAGCTCTGCAAAGGTCTGTTTTCCATAAAGTAGAGAACACACCTTCTTCTACCCCCAATCCCTTTTATTTTTATTTTTTTTTAATGTAAACCAGTCCATCCATCTTGCCAAGTCCAGAGACACTTCTTGGCTAAAGGCTGAAGCTGCTTTCGACTCTCACATGAAGAGGGGCGAGTCAGAGAGGAGGTGGTGGGTGAGTTTGGGGTGGGGTTGTGAAGAAAGAAAGGAAGAGTGAAGTGCACCTCCATAGCAGGCAAGGGGAAGACAGATTAATTCACCGTAACACACTGCAGTACAAAGTCAGCAGAACTTCAAAAGAAATGAGCCATAATTCAGGAGAAGTAAAAACAAACAGCCACTCTTCTCAAATCCCTCTCTCATTCTTTTTTTTTTTTTTCCCTCCTGCTTTCTAAAATTCCGTTGTAGTCAGAGAAATCACAGTGGCCAAATACAGGGGGTTTTAATCTATTAGTTTTATTTAACCATGCCTTCTGGGAGGAAAAACGCTGTGCTTTTGAAAGATGAACACACTCAGCAGGAGGCTCGCATGAGGGATTCCCACCTCACGCCCTCTTACAGCGAGACCAGTGCCACAACCCTTTTCCCCTCCGTGAGCCCACGTGCCTGGTGCAATCAGGAGGCTTTGTGGTTGCTACCATAAAGTAGCAGAGAGCTCGCAATTCAGGGCACGCACCTCCTGGCAGGGGTTAATCTGGTCTAGTTTAGGAATTTTAAAGTGAGATATATGAGTCTGAGCCATCCACCCCAAAAACTCCTGTAAATTCAATGAAGGGAATCAAATGAGGGCAATTCCACCATAAATTCAACACGTTGCTCTCTGGAAGTGCCTTTTCTTCTCCAATAATTTTAACTAGGAGCCTAGGATGACTGGCTGTGGTTTAGACATCTAAATGTCAGAGGTCTGAAATTAAGGTAAGTGAATCCAGCCCAGAAAAGACTACTCAGACATTGCAGAGTGCATCACAAGGGCCCCCTCTTGCAGATCCTTGTGTTTTCTGTTCCTTTGCATTTAGCATTAAAAATACAAGGAAACCAGAAAACAGAACGAGGCAGGAAATGGGACATTAACAGCTGTAAACAGATTTACACAAACTTAGAATCGTAGAATCATTTAGATTAGAAAAGACCTTTCAGATCGAGTCCAACTGTAAACCTAACGCTGCCGAGTCCACCGCTAAACCATGCCCCTATGTGCCACGTCTACATATCTTTTAAATACCTCCAGGGATGGGGACTCAACCACTTCCCTGGGCAGCCTGTTCCAACGCTTGACAACCCTTTCGGAGAACCCGTAGTGTCTTTGCTGATCTGTTGGGTTCTGCTGGCTTGGGAAATAAACTCAGACCGACCTGCTAGAGGGCTCCCATCATATCCAGAGGGAATAGCTGTCCTTCTTGTACAGAGCATGCTTCTCACTGAAGGTACATCAGAACATGTCCACAAAGGAGAGGAGAGAAAGACAAAGTGCTGTTAAACCTTTGCTACACTCGATTTCCCCTGCAGGGAGTTATTATTGCCAGATGGATGTTGAGTTACATTATCCAGCAGGTTGATTATACCTATGTTATTCCCAAAAGAAAATAACCAAACCCAGTTTATTTTAGAAACTCTGTAAGCTCTAACATCAGATATCTATTAAACCACTCCAGGTATAACAGGTTTTGGTTTTGACAAGATGCTGAATTATTATTTATTTGTTCATATTTTGTTTGTACCACTGACAGAGATATATAAATACTACAGTCACAAAATTCACTGAGTTTCTTGATGACATGTAGATGTCCACTTACCTAATTAAGGCTAAATGTGGAAATAACAGGCCCTTTGGCCAAGTGTTTTCTCCTTTGGTAGTTTATTATGAAAGACTGTTCTGGCTTATTTTTCTTTCCCAGCATTTAACCTAATCACAACACCTGTAAGTAAATGCATCCTTGCTTCTCCCAATTCTTGATCCTCCTCATAGTTCTCATCAGCTTGAATCATATACTCAGCAAAACAGAGTTGATTTTTTTCCTGTGTACTTAATTGCTTTCTTTCAGCAAGCCATGAAGAATGAGTCCACAGGAGCACTGTAGAATCAAGGGAGCTCTGTCATTGGGGACCACAGCAGAATCATCACATGCACCAGGAGGACTGAAAAGGGATCATATTTGTGGGTGAACTATGGACATATTAAAATTGGTGAGCATAGAAAGTGTCCAGATGGCATTATTTTTAAATAAGAAGCAATTAATTCGTGAGCTTTTTGTGACATATGTTGAAAAGGTTTGGTTTAGGACTGGATGGGAAGCAGTAAGGAAAGCTGGTGACTTCATATTTCTATCATCAGATTGGATTGCTTTACAGCAGGGTTGTAGCTCCATCATTTAAAGCACCTGAGAAGGATAAGATCATGGGTGTAGTGGTCAATTTCAGAGTGAATGTGATGCAATCAACACAGGCAAGAGAAAGGAAAACTGCTTTATAAGGCTTTATCACACAACAGACAGGGCACATTTAAGAGCAATGTGTCAGGCACAGATAAAATTGTACAAAATTATTTTCCTTTAAAGCAACAAATACAATTCTGATTGTGTCTGTTCAAAAAGATTGCATTCAGACTGCAATAAATGCAATAAAGGCTATAAGACTGATCACGGAAATTAAAAGCCTATTACAGATGAGGAAACTACAATACCTATTCTTGGTTAGCCTAGAAGTACCTGAGAGATGTAAATATTAGGAAGGCAGAAATCTATGTGTACTAAAAGTTGTTGGTGGTACAAACGTACAAAGAAATTCATAGAACATAACAAATTTAAGGTCAGAAATGAGAAGAAGATTCACATACATGAGAAGAGCAATGTTTTGGAAAGGTTCCCTAATCATAACAGAGGGGGCAAGAGTCCTTAATGGTCTTAAATGAAACTTGATAAATGCAGAGAGGAGTTGAAAGTTTAAGTTGCTTGATATAGTTCAAAATTGCATATAATGCCCTCAGATACCCTTCTTCAGTCTCTTGTGATCATTGAGTCTGATGTCTTGCTTAGCATAAGACATGGACCCTTGCTCAGTAAGCTCCTTGGGATGCTCAGTGAGGTACCAGTAAAGCACCTCTCATCTTCTCTGCAAAATTACAAGACCAAAATAGTTTCACCACTTGGTTTAAAAGGGCCTCTGACTGACTGGAGTTAAGTTTGGATGAGTGTGAAGATGCACCGTAGGATCCCTGACCACCCTCTATTGGAAATGTGAGCTCAGACCTGTTCTGCCAGAAGACAACAGTCAGTGCCACCACTTCAAGCAAATTCCATTTTGAGGCTGGCTTAGATTTTTCCCATACTGTCAATCAAAACAAGAATTAACTGTTCCTCTGTGTGCATGCTTCACCCCTCTTCCTAAAACTAAACAAACCCCAGATCAATCTCTGGAATCAGAATTGCCAAACCTTGACACCATTGCAGATATAATGGGCAGGTGGCCAATCAGAAAAGACTCACAGATGGAAAGTGAAGCCGTGGTTTTTGGTATCTTATACTGCCAGACTAACATGGAACAGAGATCAACGTCCAAATCAAACTCCAGCACGGAGAAAGAGAAGTTCCTCAAAGCGTTAGTCCGAGATGCTTGATCTGGAGTAATTTGCAAATCTGAGTAAGGATTTCTGGAGTTGGTTCCTGGGCTGAGGTTTTCCTGGTGTTAGGGGAAACTCCAGGTGGAGTAAATTGACAATACTCTGCTTTAGCTGTGTCCTGCTAATAGATGCTAGGTTTTCCAGATAGTCTTTTGCTAGCAGAACAAGACAACTCCAACAGACTCAGGTATCCTGCTGTCAGGGTACAACGAGGGCCAGCTGCTCCCTACAGGAAGGGGAAACCAGGCACGATAATAGGGGCAGCAGAGGGGTGGCCTCACCAGCAGGAATCTCCAGGCAAGTCCATACGACAAGCCAGGCCCATGGTCAGAGTTAGTGGGATCCTTCTTCTTTACTAATGTGCTGTCTTTTGGCTGCTGTTATATTTCATCAGTTGTATCTAATAATGACTTATCTTGCACTCTGAAGTGGTCATATGAAGGTGAGCTGAAGGTTCTCCCAACAGGACCACAGAATTAATATGGAAATCCTTGGACCTCTGCTAACGCAACACATCATCCAGCTTTTCCCCATTTAGCTTGATTTCCCTCATTACTCTAAGGGGAGGTTCTTCCAGAAACACACTCTTGTTATTAGGAAGCTTTTCTTAACTTACAGCCTACATTAACTTATGACCAGTTTAGACCAATTTATTTTTATGCTTTCCTCTTCAATGTTCTAATTTACTCATGAACAAAAAACCCCAGACTGCCTCTCAGCAGCACTGGTAGATTACACCAGACAAAAATTCCTGTATCTTTCCAGACACTCGCCTTTCCATTTCCAGGGAGTCCTATTTGTCCTATCTGTACTCCACTGCTAGTATGAATTCACCTTTCCTTGCAGAAAGCCCTTAGGCTCACGACACATCCCAGCAAGAAGGTTTTTCCCATACTTAATGTGCAAGAAATCGAGGGCTTGCATTTCTGGCCTCGAATTGGGTGTGTTGTATGTCCAGTCTCCCCTAAATGTAGCCAGCATGTGTAGTGTATCTATATGGAAAGGGAGAACCAAAATTTGCCCTGTCCCACAGAGAAAAAGCTTCCCAGCAATAAGTTAAAATGGAATAATGATCCCACTGTTCAGACACACCTTAGAAATATAATGAATCGAGCTGACAGGCACAATTTGGAAGTCTAGACATATATTTGTCATCAAGGGATTAAAAATGGAAAAGGCTTGGGTTACAAGCACCAGCAGAAAACCCATTTCCCATCATGTGAGGGTGGCAGGCACTGCCGAGGCCAGGATGTGTTTTACCTCTGTAAACAGTACGCCGGTCCCATCTGGGTCTGTCCTGGAGCTATCACTGTGTCCCAAACACTCCCTGACATGCTCTTTCAACCCACGGAGCAAGGTTTATACTGTAGATTAGGTTTGCTTAACATTAACTCTCTTCCCCACCCAAAAATCTGACGTCTTATCCTCCGATCCAGGAAATGAGAGGTTGGAAGACAATAACCCAGTTGGGCATGGGAGAGGGAGCCATATCCTGACAACCAGGGGCACCGGTGGGATGCTGCTGTCAGAGCCCTGACAGTCAGAGATTGTGTGGCTTCTCTTGAAACTTACAGGAGGCAGGTGCTGGGCATCTCCAAGAAGTCAACCTACTTGTCAGTGTTTTCGATACGACTGCAAAAGAGGGCTTTACAGGATGTTCATGACCTCATCCCTTATCCTGAAGCTTGTCATCTCTTTATAGCCTCTGTGAATGTCGAAGGGAAACTGGGAAGGACCGAATTGTTCTTCCTCAGATCATAGTGAAAGTGCTGACTGATCATTTTGTTCTGTCTTGGGATATTTCCTGGAAGAAGTAATTTTATGTTTTATAACTTCATGGCTGCGGTCCATCTCTATTCAGCAAGCTTTCGAGTAGTTCTGGAATGATACAGCCCATCCATATTGGCTGCTTTCTGTGCTGTGATTCACCAAGAATCGTATCGCTGCCAGACTAAAAAGCAACCAGAGAAGGCCTGGCTAAAGTGTGTTCACCCTTAATCAAGTTAGTTGACTGTTATAAGAAGTGGAAATTAATTAGTGCTTATTGTTTTTGTGGGTGGTTTTTCGTGTAAGTGGAAGATAGGTTGCATATCCAGGAATCCTATATGGACTGGAAACAAGGGAATACTTAAAAGCTGTAATAAAAATACTCCTGTCTTTACCTCCTAGACAGAGAAAGCATCCAAGAAACACACCCTCCTTCACAGAGCTCTTCCAGACACAGACCCTTTGAGAATATTTTGCTCTCATGAGATACCGAGGGGATCTTTCTGCTGCTGAAGAGTTGGAAACATTAGAATGAGTTTCCTGGAAAGGATGTGGGGTTTCCATCAGCGGGTGTCTTTATGAGAAAGTGAGATAAACATCTGTCGATATTAATATAGGCATACTTGAACCTGGCTTACAGAGGTCCCCTCTGAACACAGAGTGATTCAATTGCCCAGTGCAGAATTCATGTGAGTCTTAGTGCACCAGTTTCTATGGAGAGAGTCTTCTTGATCACTTAATGGCCAAAACATCGTGTCCTGTCATGACATTGTAGTCTCATTTTGGCTGGAAAACACCTGGAGAACATGGAAAGCCCAAGCAGTGAGAGGATTTATGTCCCAGCTACGCCTCTCTTCACCTGAACCCAGGTAGTCCCAGAGGGTACCATTAGGATGGAAACACCATTTTCTGGGTGATGCCGTAAACCCTGGTCCTGGTCCTTGCAGACATAAAATTCCCAAAGACATCTTAATTTGTGATCAGCACAGTATGCACTGCATTGCAGAATAGGCAAGCATTTCTGAGCTATTCTTTCACGAAAGGGTTGTCTACTTTGTATGTCATGAATCATGTTCAACCATCCCTTTCAGCAACTGCCAGCATCCCTTTTTGCTGTCAGAGTGAAATCATGGTGCCGCACCTCATTTCTCATGTTCAAGTTTGAAAGAACACTGAAGGAAATGTAGGAATGGTGATTTTTCAGTGCTGTTGCTTCACAGCGATATTCTGGTAATCATTATTTCTTCATATCAAGGAAATGACAAGGAGGTCCATATATGAAATAGGATCACTGCTTTTTTTTTTTGCTAAAGCAATACACTTGCTTCTATCATGATGATTGTGATGTCTAACATAGTTTAATCTGAGAAACACCTGAAGTCAAATGTAAGTTTGAGCAGAGTGAAGGAAGGCATAGAAGGTGCTGTGCATTTTCAGCAGTGCTGCCAGTCAAGTGATTTGCATCATCTTCGTTTAACGATAAGCCTGGAGGGAAGGACACTTCGACGATGTTTGTTCAACATTAATATATTCAACATCCTAACTTGCACATTGCAGTGAAACTGGGGGAGGTTGTCATCCCCTTGCAGATATGTCTCTAGAAAGGCTGAAGGAAAATTAAACAAACCTCTTTTCAGTTTTCAGCTTCTGATCTGTAACATAATAAATCATAAAATTATGCTTTCTGAAGTAGAGGCATCTTCTATCACAACTCCTTTTATCACAGCTATTTGTTCGGAAGACAACTCAATACTCACCATCAGCTAAGCAATGTTTTCTACAGTATCTTCTTCAAAAAGCCTCTGTGGAGCTTTGTTGAAATGCTTCCACTCAAACTGCTTTCTGATAGAATATTAAGATTCTTGGCCAAAGAACTTTTTCATCCTTCCAAAAAGTGTTTGCTTTCCATGGTATATTTCAATATTTGCAGTAAAAGGAAATACCTAAAGACCACAAATTTTCCCAAGGACAAAGCATGGTAGGACCTTGTGGGAATTGTATTTTTGGTACCTCAAGTCCCCCTTCCCTGGTCTGGGCCAAATTTTTCAGTTAAACTACATCTCCCATGATGCTGCAGTGCCAAGTGGTCTCATGCTGTTCTCAGGGAGGCGAAACTATGAGGTATTTGCTGTCCAGGGAAGTGAGTGGGTACAGAAAATACTGGTATTACAGTCCAATGAGAAACTTTTCCAAACATGTATTTTCAGGCTTTAGCCAAAAGCTTTCATTTTTCAGCTGAATGAGTTTTTACCAAAAATCAGTGTTTTCTGTGGAAAAATCAACATCACATTCTAACCTGCTGGGTTTTGAACTACAAAGGCATAATGAATCTCAGAGGAGCTATACCCAAAGGACTGGATTTTCAGCTGGTGTCAATTAACATCATAAGTACTTGTTATGAGGGGAGCAATGCTGACTTAGAGGAGCTAAAGATTAAGCCAAAGTTTTGTGAAGTACTGTGTGTTCTCCAGACAAAAAGTAATACATATTTTCTCTTTAAACCCTGGCTCAGGCAGAAAATGTGGAAGAATACACTATTCTTCTTAAAAGAGTCTGTTCAAGTATCCAGTTGTTTCACCGTTCCCATTCTCCTGTGCTAACTGTAATTGATATGATTTTTTAGAGGTGTTCAGTTACAATCGATGTCATGTATAATCAGGAAATAAACTGAGAGTTTTGTTTTTATATCCATGTTTGCACAGTCTTGGTATTATATTTAATTTAGTATCATGAGGCTCCTTCGTGCTTTCTGTACCCATTTCCATCCAATGCTTTCTGTAGTTTTAGAGAGTGCACACGCAATTTCTGCCATGCTGCCCGTAATACAGGAGGAGCTGCCTGCAGACATCTTTAAAGGCGCTGTATTGGTCTTTCAAAGCCTCCCTTACAGCACTCCTTGTCTTGAGGTTATATAAAGAACATAAAGACACTTAGTTTTCTGATGTAATACCTATTGTGCTTCTCAATACAGTGGGATTTAGCTGATCAAAGACAGACCTATGTGTGTACTGTATGTATCTACTTCCAAAACCAATCTTCCCAGCCTCTCTTTCTAGTCAAAGGAGAGAAATGGGCACTTGAGGGTGTGATTCAGCTGATCTCCTTTGAACATCTCCTTTAAGATGAGTCGTTCTGCAACTTAAACTCCTTTCACAGCGTTAATTATATCTCCATGAAGTATAAAGGGAGCCAAGGGTGACCAGACCAGATAGAAGTGTTGGTTGGGGAAGATGAATCCCAACTGTAGTCTGTCCTAGCTTTTAACAGAGACATGCAGCAGTCTTCCATCCTTGTCCCTCCACGTGGCTGGAAGGATGTCCCTTCAGGTGCAAGTATTGCCAGCGGTGTAAAAAGTGTGATTTTGGTGATATCACAAGATGTGTGTGCCATGTCCATCATGTACGTGGACAGGCGTGTGCACTCCTGGCATAGGACTGGCCTCTGCTTTTTCATGGAGCTGGGGGTGCGAAACTTCAGGTCCTGTGGCAGATGCCTTTGTAGGCACGTGTTGAAGAAGATAAAGAAAAAAGGGCCAGAGATCCAGGCAGAGCTGCAGGAATTGCTCTAGCAGGCCAAATTCAGCCCGCAGGACACAATGCCCACGCTAACGCTATCTCTGTTTCTTTCAGTGTATAAGTCCTGCTTAGGCAATCCTTATCCACACCCTCTCTAGGCTTCCTAATCAGTGTTAGAGAAACAGTCTACATTATTCTTGGTCACCTCAGGGCCATTTTTGATCAGATATCATGATGAGAACAGGTATGACGCAATTACCCCCACAAAACCAAAATAATAATAGTGATGATAATAATTTATTATTATTTCTCTTTGTATGTTTGCCCATTTTGGAGCACTGATTTAGCTGAAAAGGGACATGTTTTCATTAAACAAAATGGGATGTAAAATGAAAAGGCACTGACCTTAAAATTAGACCAGAGGTCAGTTGTTCCTGGCAGTAGCGGCAATGCATCATCAGTAAGTTGGGTTTAACATTTAAAGCATTTAGAACAGCCATGCCAAACATATTTTTGCACACTTATACCTGCCCATTGAAACTGAAGTGCGCTTGCTTTTACAGGTAGCAGTAATGGTCTGACACATCTGGAGATAAGCAGCTTTATGTCCAAGGAGAAAAAAAAAAGCATTTGAGCATTTGGCCTTCTGAGTGCGGTAGTTACCAAATTTCTCATCAAACTGTTCGATTTAAGATTCAGTTTCTGTTAGCTTGTACATCAATGCTAGCTACATCTTCATGTATGCACATATAAAGCCATAACCCATGCAGTGGGTTACCAGTGTTATTTCATAAAACTGCTTAAGAAAGGAAAAGGAACTTCTTGAATTAAACATTTTAAACTAAACCATTAAATTAATAGAATCATAGAATCATAGAATCATAGAAAGGTTTGAGTGGGAAGGGACTTTTAGAGGCCATCCAGCCCAACCCCCTGCAGTGAGCAGGGACATCTTTAACCAGATCAGGTTGCTCACAGCCCCGTCCAACCTCACCTGGAATGTTTCCAGGGATGGGGCCTCCACTACCTCTCTGGGCAACCCCTTCCAGTGCTTCACCACCCTCACTGTAAAACATTTCTTCCTTACATCCAGCCTAAATCTGCCCTCCTTTAGTTTAAACCCATCACCCCTTGTCCTGTCACCACAGGCCTTGCTAAAAAGCCTGTCCCCATCTTTCCTCTAGGCCCCCTTGAAGCACTGCAAGGCCGCACTAAGGTCTCCCCACAGCCTTCTCTTCTCCAGGCTGAACAGCCCCAACTCTCTCAGCCTGGCCTCGTAGCAGAGGGGCTCCAGCCCTCGGAGCATTTTTGTGGCCTCCTCTGGACCCGCTCCAACAGCTCCATGTCCTTCTTGTGCTGAGGGCTCCAGAGCTGGACGCAGGGCTCCAGGTGAGGTCTCCCCAGAGCAGAGCAGAGGGGCAGAATCCCCTCCCTCGACCTGCTGGCCACGCTGCTGGGGATGCAGCCCAGGACAAGGTTGGCCTTCTGGGCTGCGAGCACACATTGTTAGCTCATGTCCAGCTTTTCATCCATATAAAAAAAAATTAAGTTAAATTCATTAACCAGTTAAAACATGAACTTAAAATTAAGTCCATTCTGGACTTATTTTTCTTTTCTTGTGGCTAGGTTCCCTAAGCAGTGGGCTATACTATCTTCCAGGAGTCTGAACTAGCTGGGGACCCCTTTCCAGAATAAAAAGGCTTCTTCCTAGCAGTTGTTAGAAATGCACCGCTATCGTCCAGCATGTAAGATCAAGTGTTAGAGGTCACAGCCACTGGTCGGGGAAAACACTTAAGCATGTGCTTGACTTGAACCACGTGTGTGAAACTGCAGCAGCACAGGGTGGTTAACAGATCCCAGCTGGTTCCAGCTTTGCACGAACTGGCGGATAACAGGCACAGGAAGATGGATCAACAAATGGGTGAGTAGGTGGGAGAGAATAAGGTGTTTCTCCCATGGCCAGTGAGTGGAAAGGGAGATATCCGCTAGGAGTTATTCTCCTGTGCTATTAATTAGTTTTCTTCCTTTTTTTTTTTTGAGTTTTTGGCAGATAATAAACATACCCTGATGAAAGGGCTTTACAAGGGTTTAGGCTTAGAGCCTAAATGAAACCACGCAGCAGTTTACAACACGTTTAAATCCCATTGACCTCAAGGTGCCATTGATTTGTACTGCAGAGTGTCACTGACCTGGGCCATAAATGATAGCACACCAGTGCAATGTCCATTGTTTGGGTAGCGTGGAGCTGCCAAGTCTCCTACACTGAGTGTTAGACCAACAGAATTTACTTCTAACTTACCTTCCTTTATTCCTGGAAGATGAGCAGGGAGATCCCAGCTCTGTGCAGCACTGCTGGGCCCCGCTGAAGGAGCTTTACCAGAAGAAAAAGCCATGCTGGGAGATGTTTGGCAGCTGTAACCTGCCACCATGAATGTTTCCATTGTACGACCTGCCACCTCCAACGTGACCCCTTATCCGTGACCTAGTGTGGCACTGTTTCACACGCCATGGGCAACAGCATTAGCTTTTCCTACAGAAAAATTTGCAAATATGTATTTTACAGGCACGTCTCAGACTCTGATTTCTGAAAAAAAAGTACACTGATCACAAAGCCATATTTTCAGTATTTACATTATTTTTGCTTTAAGTTTTAGTAACCGCTGTGTATACAGAGCTTCATATCGTTGCCCTTTCCGATTCCAGCTGGCTGAAGATGTTGGCAAGGAGGTTATCAACCCAGATGCAATTTATTATTATTGCCTTCTCCCTTTGTCCAAACATTTTTCTAACCTGTTAAGCTTTCTGTGATCGATAGTTTCAGATGATTTTTCTTTTGCCAAGAGCTGAGCTAAAAATGTCTTTGCTTAATCAAGAAAATTTCCACAGGGGCTAGACTTTAATATGGAGTAGTATAGCTAGTTCTTTTGATTAAAAATGTTGGAAAAAGATTGGTAAGAAGCCACCAACTGATATCAAATTCAGTCTCTAGTTACAGTAGTTTTACTACATAAAATATTACCGTATGATGTTACAGTGTATTTCTCCAGGATGATTTGAATCAGATTGTTTTTTTCCCTGAAGCTTGTAGTTAGATAAATGCCAGACATCCATTTTGCATGCTGAACCAACTGTCAGCTCTTTAAAAAAACTGATCAAGCAATAGGCATTATGACTCTTTAAATCCCAGGTCAGTACTGAGTTGTGCTGACCCTGTGGCAGGTTTCTTCTGGCATGACCCCACTGCTGTTTGCACCAGAGCTTGTTGGGGATCATCACCTGAGGGATAAAAGCCACTTACCAGAAAGCTTGCTGGGGAAAAAAGGTCAGAACGTGAAATTGCTCTTTTTCCCATGGCAAAATAGAGTCAAGGAATAAAGGAAGAGCTGTGAACAAGTCTTCTGGAGAAGTGTCTCTTGAGGACCTTCATAGAGGAGCAAGTACGGAAGAGGACTATAAAGAGGGACCTGAATTAGTAGTCCATTTTTTGTGACAGAGCAGCAATTATATAGCTCCTGGTGTGTGGTGCTGGGTTCTTCCATACCCTGTCATCTCTTTGCTGGAAGGAGCCTGGAAAAAAGGGGTGGAGGAGGGATCACTTTGCTTTTGCTGGAGATCCATGCACAAATCATCCAGAATTACTGTGTGAAAATGCCAGTGCTAGAAGATGGATGAAAGGACAGGGACAGAGGAGGGAAGGAACTGTCAGATCCAAAATAGTCAACTGGGGTGGTAATCCAGGTGAAAATCCTACTTTTCATGTCTGTAGTGTGTGTACTTACAGTGGGGCTAGGACACCTGAGCTTCCTTATAGGTACAGGAGAAAAAGAGCCCCTCTCACTGACCAGATCCAAGAAAATATAAATACAAATTTTGTACAGACATAAATTGCACCCCAGATTGCCTTGACTGGATTGCTTCAGTATCCTCCAAATATAAAGATAAAGCAGAGGTTCAGGTATAACTACATCTTCATGGTGGATGCTCATGGTTCATCAGATGAATCCCATGTGGTTCTCCTGGGAGAAACCTGTTTGAGAGGGGGCTGGGTGTTCCCCTGGGGACATCCTTTCTGAGAAGATCCAGCAAAGCACTGTGCTCAATGTGAGACACAGGCATAGTTTCATGTGGTTTTTACTTTGAACCGACATGTTGGTTAAGCATCCCTGTGAGTTCATGTGGAAAGGGGGCCTGGGAAGCAAAGAGCACTCTGTAGTCAAATTGGAGTCTTACCTTGTAACACTAATACCTTTCTTTGGATCTAGTTGGCAAAAGTTTTCTAAACTTATCTAATAATGCTTATTTTGGTCACACTTCTTTGCTAAAGTGGTGTCACATACTAAGCAGCTGGAACTGTCTTTTTTTTAATAAAAATGTCTATTAAAATCAGAGATATCTAGTTCATAGTTTTAAACTCGCTTAAAAATCCCAGTGTAAATGCCAATGAAATACACTTTGATTCAAGACCAAGGAAACAGAGGTGGATCAGGATTATAGACAGGGGTATAAATCAAGTGGATTCTGAAATCCTTTTTGGCACGTCAGCTCTAGCAGGTTAGCAGTGGCCAGTGTGATCAGGAGGCAAAAGGCAGCCCTTTTTCACACTCCTCTGAAAAAAACCAAGCAACTCGTTGCTTCCAGATGTTCTGAAAGGAAAAACAGAAATGCACTGAAACAGGGTTAGGCCACATCACAGGGGAGAAATCCAGCAGAGACTTAAACACGATTTTCTGAGGAAGTCTATAAAGTCAATTGCTGAAAGCTGGGAGGGTGTGGTGGGGAAAAGTAACTCCATACTGTCTGAGTTTCTTCTACTTTTTCCTTCTGTACTTAGTTTAGCATCCTGTGTTGGAGAGAGGATCCTGGCCCAGGTTGCTCTGACAGATACAGCCAGATTTTGTACGCTTGCACTCCGCTGTTATGTCAGGGGAAGGCGTTATCTTACAAAACATGTGTAGCTCTCGAAGCAATCTGATATGGCTTACAGGAGCCCACAGAAGATGCAAGCAAAATCAGTATAAAAGCTGACATTAAGAGCTGGATTCTAGGACCTATCTATATGAAAACACAGTATTTACTTTCTTTCTTTGCTTTGAAAACCACAAACATACTTTATGTGCTCACAACAGAGAAAATAAAACAAACGATAGAATATAAAATGATACAGAAAGTGTTAAAGCTTAGTTTAAGTTTTATTCAGTTCTAAATGGAAAATATTGAGTCACTATTCCAGAATTAGTTCATGCTTTTTTTCTCTTTTTTTTTTTTTCTTTTCCCTGAATTGATCTGTCTTAAATTGAAACAGATTGAGAAACCTTTCTCTTGGCTCCCTGTGTAGTTAGTTACGGGGAAAACTAATGGGAAAAGTCAAAATGGACCATAATGTCAACTTTATTCCAACAGTGTAAATAAGTTCTATAATTACATATTTCAGGTAAGGATCTTTCCCAATTTTTTTGAAGTCTGGAAAGAGAGTCTTTAATGTTTCTTTCCTGATAGCTTCTTCTAGGGAAATGTCATTTTATGGAAGTGGGAGAGGATTAGAAAACATTTTCTAGTAAAAGACTGTACCCCAAAATATTTATCCAAAAAAAAACCCCTCGCAATGATTTCAATGAGATTTTTTATTTCTTTTAAAAACAAAGCGAACAAACCTGTGAGGTTAGATCTTAATATGGTTAAAAGAACGATACATACCATTCTAAATGCTATTAGCACATTTATAAAATAAAACAAAGACCCATATAACTATTTTTAAAGTATTTCTTAAAATGAGCTAAGAAAGCTAACATCCAGAAAATGAGGGCATTGAAATCCAAATTGCGTTTATAACCGGTAAAAAAATCTTAGACTATAATTAATGCAGCAGAACATCCAGGAGATCAGCTAATTTGCCAGGACTCTGTCACAGCATTTATGCATGAACTGACCCAATACAAACGAACAACTAAAATTAAACTCAAAAGTTCTGAGTTCATATGAGTGGCAAGGAGCATTACACCCGTTGAGATATTGGAAGGGATAAGATTTATGCTGCTGGCTTTCTGTTTTCCAAGCCTTTCCTTTCCTGTTTTCCAGAAAAAAAAAAAAACTGTCACATTTCTTTTAGTTACGGGAAAACTTTTCAATTACACAACAGGTGTTTAACCAAATTAGGATAAGAGCAAAACCAATAGAAAAAGCACACAGCAAACCTTTCCCCCTATCCGCCCCTCCTTGGGCTTCTCCAAAATGTAATGAAAACATGTAAGTATGTTATGCAAAATCCCCTTAGTGGTTTAGTAAGGTCTGAGGTCATTCCGTGCTTCAGCTAGTAACCCAAGGTGACCTCATAACCAAGTGCATGACTGTATTGCCGTTAAATTGATTAATTGTGGTGCAATCAAAAGATTCCAGTTCTCCTGCCAGTAACGAAGGCCTAGGAGCCACGGGTTAATTCTCCAAGTCATTTTCTTTACCTAAGTTCGTCAACTCCCTGGGTTCCTGGAGACGGAGTTGTTTGTAAGAAAGGGCCTGAGGAACAGGAGCTTGATGAATCTGTCCACTTTCAACTGTCTGGAAAGGAACCTTTTTGTTAGAGATGTGGAATGAGTTTTACAAGTCATCTTGGACAGTGTAATTCAGTCCCTTTTTTCAGACAGATTTCCTGGTGCTTACAGGTAGGTGCAAAAAAGAGGGATTTACAACCATTACGTTTCTTTTCCTCTGCTCTCCTCCATTTTTTAATTGCAACAAAAAATGTTAAAGCAACAAATTTTAAAGAATGCATCCAAATTTGTACAAATGTTATGGGCTACCTAGATATGCACTCTAAGCAAACTGCTAAGACCTTGACCAGTACAAAATTACCATCACTTTAAAATCACAGTTACTGTACTTGCCAGTTTTCTGTGAAAGACAATACTATAAGCACTGCAAAGTCTTCTTTTGAACAGGCTTCTTGTATTTAATGTCCATGAAGGATTTAGCACATGAGGTGCTGAGGGCAACAAAAGATGGGATTCATCTTGTCTAATTTTACAACGAAAACCTCCAAAGACGAACTTGTCGTCTTGACTCTCGCTTAAACCCAATGGAGAAAAATGACAGTTTCTGTGGCCTGATTCATCAGCCCTATTTTAGATCTCTGCTTTGGACAAATCATACATTAAATTCATTAAATCTCCCTTAAGTGCAAAGGATGATCAACCCAGTTGATTAGCTTGGGTGTAGCTGTCCGCAAATAATCAAGTGGATCCCATCACTAACTATGGTTTGAAGCTTTGAAAATTTCCTCATTAATTATGACTACAACAGGGCACGAAAAATGATTTAAATTTGATCGGGCCCTTTCTT
>VYZW01043512.1:24035-54225 GCA_013401315.1 Balaeniceps rex | reverse complement strand
AGTCCCCTATTAGCATAAGGGATGACTGCTGGTATGTTACCTCCCTGTGTGTTGGTCTGACTGTTTTCCAAAGCTAATGCCAATGAGAAGACTGAGGGAAAGGTATTTCAGTCCCGTGATGCTCGTTGCTTCAGCTTAGATTAACTACACCAGGTAGAGGTCTAGATGTGGAAACTCTGGACAAGGGGTCTACCTCCCACCTAGTTTCTCTGCTTCTGCATACAATTCTTTACAGACCATTTTCTAACACACTCTTCAGTCCACTTGCAGCGGTCTGGAGTGGTGAGACATTCTTGTCTCAGCAGGTAGACTACCCTAAACCTCATCACTTACATGGTTTAATGGGTATCCACTGTTGACCATGGAACATGGAGCTACACCTCTGGGCTGGTCCCATTTGGGCATGGTTCTCTTTTTAGGAATTGTTTTTATTTTATTAAAGAAAAGGGCAAAAAGTCTCAGTTTTGAAAGAGTTTTGGCTTTTGAAAACCGCAATCTGTTGTTAAGAACAGAAAAACCTGTTTCTAGTTAGAAGTGGAAATGTTTTCCTGAAAGTGTCTTCTCAAGAGCCATTTATTTGATTTTAATTTTTAACAGAAATAAAAACAAGTTAAGAGGCTGTTGTGGGCCCGGTCATGTGAGAATCAGTGACAGTGTTGTGTTTGAATTCAGCATAGTACAAAGGTAGAGTTAAATGAATTGTCTCCAACCACATGTCCATCAGCACAGTAACCTGGTTTGGATCATGTCCAGCATGATTCTTCATGAAACTGTAGAAGAAAACTTGAAGCATGGAGTGATCACAGTCCCTGGGCTTCTGACAAGAAATAGTTTTTCAGAAGTATAGAGCAGTTGGGGGGAATCCTAAAAGGTGCTTGATTTAATATAAAGCTGGCTCCAACCCATTTGGAACAGAAAAATCCAAAGTATGTGGGCAATTGCTTCATGAAGTGCTGTTCAAAGACCTGGTATTCAAGGATACTCTGGAAACGGGAAAGGGGAGAGGGATCAATCACAAACATACAAAGCCAAACAATACTTGTCAAGAGAAACGAGGAAAGGAAATAGCAGAATTAATATTACTAGCCAGAGAGTTAATAAGTCCTGAGTGATGAAACAGATGAAGTTTTGTTTCCTATAGCACAAGGTCTCATGGTTGGAGTCTTCTGCGTCTACTAAAGCATGAGTTCAGATCAAAAGAAATCTCCTGAAATCAGGGATTTTGTATTATCTCCTGCTTCTGTAGACCCCTTAGTGCCTAATATGGGGCAAGATCATGTTTTATTTTGGTAAGGAACTCATAGATTCTTTTTCCCTTTCCTAACCATATTTTTTCATAACCGTAGGAACCATAAAGCTCCCTACCTTCTGTCAAACTTGACAGAAGTTGATCAAAGGATTCAAAAAGTATTGCAAGAAGAAGAGTGCATAAGCATTGCAGACTGCACGGACATGACACAGACAATGTGAGTGCCTGGAGACTCCTGGTACAATAACATGTTCCTTATGCTAAGTCCTGTAGTAGCAACTTTATGCCATCCACCAGCACTCTTAATTGTACAGGGGATTTTCATTCCCAAACTCATTTTTTTGGCCATCTGGCAACAGCTGTAAGAAAGCCAAAAGAGCAAAGATCTATGGGATTTGAGCAGTTTGTAACTTCCCCACTAGATTCTTTCCAAAGATTTTTGGCAGATAAATCCAGGTATGTTTCTACCAGACAATGTAAGGACTATACAGGCTGAGTGAGCTGAGAATTGGCATCAGTATAATTGCTTCAGCTCAAAGTTCATCCAGTGCTAAGCCACCTTGCACTGCATGGTGTGGTCACGGTAGCATTGCTCAGAGGTCTCATGAGGGTTTCTTCAGTGTCTCCTTGCACTAGGCAAACACTTACATATCTGACTACAAACCGTTTCTACACACCCGAGGCTTTTTAAAGACAGACATACATCATGAAAACTCTGCTACAGACTCCGTAAAGGAGCTTTGAAGCAGGTGCATGACCTTCATCTGGAATAACTATGCCAGGACAAGATTTTAGCATAGGAATAGTTTCCGCAACCAGGTTCCGCTTTCCTAATGCAGATTGTTTGGTGTTGGAATCCACAGCTGATATTTATAGTGGCGCTTCCCTGCCAACAACACTTCCATGCTGTGAAAATTTTCTTGACAGAACTGCTAATGTAGATGTGACTTCAGCTACTTAGACCCTAATAGGGCTGGCTGGGTCATGGTGTGGAGAAACCTCACTGGCTCCAAGGCTGCTACATCTATACATGCAGTTCTGACAAGCAAAGATATTACATGTGGTTCCAGCTACACGATCACTGTATTAGCAGAGGCATTCATTGCGGTTTTTGCGTCAGTCTTTAATAATACTGATAGATCTTGGGCTGCCAGGTCCCCTGAGTCAGAGGACTACGAGCATGGGAACGGTAACTTTCCATTTGTGGACACTGAAATCATAAAGGACCAGCTGTGTCAGCTGAATGTTCACAAGCCCATGGGGCCTGATGGGATTCATCCCACAGTACTGAAGGAGCTGGCGGATGTTATGGCAGGACCCTTCTATATCATCTACCAGAGGTCTTGGGAGTCTGGAGAGGTCCCTGCTGAATGGAAGTTAGCCAATGTTATTCCAATTTACAAGAAGGGCATGAGGGAAGACCCAGGAAACTACAGACTTGTTAGTCTGACCTCAGTTCCTGTAAAAATTATGGAGAAGATTATACTGAGTACAGTTGAAAGGCGTTTAAAGAATAATGCAATCATCAGGCACAGTCAACACGGGTTCCCAAAGGGAAAGTCCTGTTTAACTGATTTGATGTCCTTCTATGGTAAGGTCACCCACCTAGTGGGTGAAGGTAAGGTGGTGGATGTAGTTTTTCTGGATTTTAGTAAGGCTTTTGATACTGTCCCTCACAGCATCTTTCTGGACAAGTTGTCCAGCTGTGCGATGAGCAGGTTCACAGTGCACTGGATGAAGAACTGGCTGAAGGGAAGAGCTCAAAGGGTTGTAGCGCATGGGGCTACATCCAGCTGGTGACCGGTCACCAGCAGTGCTCTTCAGGGTTCATTTCTAGGGCCAGTCCCATCCAATATATTTATCAACCATCTGGATGCAGGAGTTGAATGCACCTTTAGGAAGTTTGCCGATGATACCAAACTGGGAGGTGCTGTTGACTCTCTTGAGGGACAAGAGGCCTTGCAGAGGGATCTAGATAGATTGGAGCATTGGGCTATGATTAATGGGATGAAATTTAACAAGTCAGATTCTGCACCTAGGGTGGAGTAATCCTGGGCACAAAGGTGAATTCGAAGAGGAGTGGCTGGAGAGCAGCCCTGCAGAAAGGGATCTGGGGGTGCTGATTGACAGCAGGCTCAATATGAGTCAGCAGTGTGCCCTGGCAGCCAAGAGGGCAAACCACATCCTGGGGTGCATCAAACACCGTATAACCAGCTGGTCAAAAGAGGTGATCATCCCTCTGTGTTCAGCGTTGGTGCGGCCTCACCTTGAGTACTGTGTGCAGTTCTGGGCCATGCAATTTAAGAAGGATATGAAGGTCCTTGAATGCATCCAGAGGTGGTGAAAGAGCTGGAAGGAATGTCCTATGAAGAATGGCTAAGGACTTTGGGTTTGTCTAGTTTGGAGAAAGGGAGGCTGAGGGGTGACCTCATTGCTCTCTACACCTTCCTGAGGAGGAGGAGTGGAGAGGGAAGTGCTGATCTCTTCTCTGTGGGATCCGGTGATAGGACACATGGGAATGGTTCAAAGCTGCACCAGGGGAGATTTAGACTGAACATTAGGTAGCATTTCTTTATCAAGAGGGAGGTCAGACACTGGAACAGGCTTCCTAGAGAGGCAGTCGATGCCCCAAGCCTGTCAGTGTTTAAGAGGCATTTGGACAACACTCTTAATAACATGCGTTAACTTGGTCAGCCCTGACTTGGTCAGGAAGTTGGACTAGATGATCGTTGTAGGTTCCTTCCAACTGAAATAGTCTCGCCTCGCCTCGCCTCGCCTCGCCTCGCCTCGCCTCGTCTCTTCTCTTCTCTTCTCTTCTCTTCTCTTCTCTTCTCTTCTCTTCTCTTCTCTTCTCTTCTCTTCTCTTCTCTTCTCTTCTCTTCTCTTCTCCTGTATTATACTGTGCTCTGGCTCTTAGCATGTTAATAAGAATTTTACTGTGCGTTTCTGGTGTAATAACCATGCCATTAAGTGAGGCAAGGATTTAAAGTTACTATCTTTACCTTGGAACTATCGTAAAAAGGAAGATGAGACTTTCTTACACTGTATTTCAAGAGAACAGGCTGAAATTCAGAGCACCCCTGGGAGCTGCTACTTTACAGAGCAGACAAACTGACTGTCTGTCCCCTCTAGAACACTTGGTACTTCTATGAAGGACCGGAGGTCCCTTCCTCCCTTACATCTCTTACATGGCAATACTGCAAAAGCAGATGAGATAAATAGAGGCTGCCACTGCAGGTCAGGCTGAAGGTACACCCAGAACATTCCCCAGAGCATGCACAAAATCTTAGACAGTGCTAAGCCTGAAGGAGTCCCAGTTTGGTCACTTTGAGGCTTGGTTCAAGAGCATTCCTGTGGACAGACAGTCCAGCAAATTTCACTTTGAACCCGGCTTTGAACCCAGCCTTGAAACTACCCCTGAATATCTGTGTGGTTGCAACTATTTGGTTCCTAGATCAGAAGCTGATATTCTATGTGTCTATATATATATGCATATATATGTGTGTGTGTGTGTGTTGACCATGGCATGCAAAGCTCCATAGAAACTTTAGTAACTAGTCCAGCAATGTAACAGAGCTGATCCATATTCTGAGATTCCCCCATGGTATTGCACGTTTGCTTAATTGTTTTTTTCCATCAATATTTCCTTGCATAGGTAAAATTTGTAGTTGTGTTAGTGTAGTTCCTGGTTGAATTAAGACTCAAGAAAATGAATTGTATCCAGATTTCTGGGTATGATTTCTTTCTCTATTCTCAAGTCATTACTAGTTTCTTCTGCTGGCCTTCTGAGGTGGCAGATTTTAAAGAAGCTCCCAGTGGTAATGGAGTACAGGAGTGATGCGGGGAAAACACAGTGAAATGCTCTGTGGTCTACCTTTTCTGTTTTACAGATCCCTCAAGGTTTTCATGTGGAGTTAACCTCCCCCATCCTTCAGTGAACTTAAGCCTCTTTTTGAGGCTTTTGCTATGATTTGTTCGTTGACTTTTCCAGATCATAACCCATCATGAATTTGCAAGCAACAGGTTGAAAAATCTAGCTTTGGAAAGCTTAAAACAGCCTTCTTGAGGTTGATCCAAAGCTCTTTGACCTCAGTCGTGAGAGTCACTGACTCAGTGTGGGCTTTGGATCAGACCTTGAAAGGTCTGTAGCTTTTTACCAACTGCCCATGTGCTGTGTCCCGGTTCTCCCTCCTCTCTCCTGTGTTTGTTGTTCCTTCTTTCCACCCCAGCAGATGTTTTCCAGGAAACAGAGCAGGATCTTGCTTCACTTGGAGCCAGAGCCAAGTTCTGATGGTCTTGCACTGATTAATACCAATGGGAGTGGCACCTCTGAACAATCAGAAGCGGAGAGCTGGGGAAGAGCCCTTCCTGCCCCTGTGCTCACTTCTCCCTAGGTTACCAAAAGCCATAAATAACAAAAGAGAAAATAAAGCCCAGACAAACTGCTAAAGCAGAAAGAGAGAGAGAGGGCGCCTCGTTTTAGTTCATATCGACTTCCATACTACCTTGATGAGCCTTCATGGGAATCAAATTTAGGATGTGCATTTTTTCTGGCTGAGCCTTTAAGGGTGGGCATCTCCTTTGGGTGCCCCATTGCTCATTCTTTCTGCTTACTTATAACCTAATCAGAGCCCCTTTTTCAGTGACATCTTTCTTTCAACTATGAATGCTCTGCTTCTGGGTGGGATTTTTTTCCCTGATACCAAGGATTTGGGCTCCAGCAGAGCAAGGCCTCCTTCATATCTTTTGGGACCATTAAATACGCTGTAAAAGAACAATACTGTATATGCCAATAAAAGTACATGTATTTGTTACTCAAGCTGTTTCAATATGTTTCCATCAACATTTTATTTCTTTTTGCTTTTTATCCGTATCCCCTCCCCCCCCACCAAGACAAGGACTTCTTGCAACAAAACTGAATATTTTTTTTCTTAAAGGGAAATTTTTTTAGATCAAATAAAATCCTCCTATGTTTCAGCTAAATAACTTCATTTTTTTGTATTCTTATTTGCTTTTCACTTACATTTTTCTCACAGAGAAACTGCAAGTAGTTTTCTAAACACCACTTTTCTCTAGTTGGCCCCTTGAAATAGAATCTGAAAAAAATGCAATTTAAAGGGTTGATCTTTGAAAAAACGACGGTTTATTTCTTTAAACATCCAAGCTCATTTCTCTCAAAAGACTAGAGTTTGTTTTGCACGTTTCTTTGTGTTGTAACTGAGAAATCTTCTTATATCTGATCTAGTGGAGTGGATTTATTCTTCCTGCAGCAGAACTATGAGCTGCTTTTCCTTTAGTTAAAGTTAAAAAGCCAACTTATTCCCTCAGACTGGAAGAGATTAATGCAATCATCCCTCCCGATCTCAATTTATCTTCTATCAATCTACTGATGCTTTCCAGTAGTCCAGGGGAATGAATCATCCCAACAGCAGAGTGATCTTCAAGACAGCCCCTCTCTCACCTCCTTCAAGTCACAGCTGGAACTGTATGAAGCCAAAGAGATCAAAGGTCTGCTAAAATGTGTACAGTCACCTAGGAAGTATGGGGGGAAAAAAAAAATACCTCTTTCAACAGCACGAAACGGAACTGTTGGTCTGCACATGGCCCGCTACCCAGGACCTGACAGTCTAAAGGACCAGGCACCCGCTTCTGCTGAGCCAGGTGCATCCATCCTGCAGCATAGTAAAGCTTAAACTCACTTCTATAGACCAGGGTAAAATTTCATATCCAGTCACTGTTTATACCTTAAGGATGCTAAGCAGAAACTGGAATTTAAATTCCATGATAACAAAATCAATTTCTGTTCGCTTTAAAAGGAAGTTAGAAATTCCTTTTTAAATTATTTTGGGGAGATGAAAAAAGCTTATCTCAGTACTTGGAAAACCTTTGAAATAACATTTCAATGAACTTGAAATCATAATTTTTATTGTTTATTGTATCAAACGTAAAAAACTTTTTTGACCAGAGGTGAAAATATTTATTTCGGTAATTTTTTTCCCCCTTTTCAAAAGAGAGAAACAAAATTTAGTCAGTTTGGTATGTTGCCCCAAGAATTTTCCTACAGAAGCATTTTCCAACTTTATTTTGAAATATTTCAATAATTACAGTTGCAATCCTTGATATGTGCTTCTCTGCTATCTTTCGTAATACTATATCTAAGCAAATGATCAGGTACAGAGTATAACCTGGGAAAAGCAAGACAGATTTAAAATGGCATCACTAGAGCTTTGCTAGCTCTCAGTTTACTATTTGAAAAAGAACTCTCATGCCTAAAGTAAAAGTCATCATTGTCTTTTACTTTCTATACCCTTGATGTGCTTCCTTTTCCTCTCTTGCTGAAAATTAGTCTTGAATAAAATAAGGAACTATGGAATGCAGTATTTTGGTTCAGTGATTTTTTTTTTTTTGATGATGAACTAGAAAAAGATCTTACCATTTCCCACTGTTTTCTTTCTTATCTTCCCTATTTTGTTATCAGAGGGTAAAAGAGGGTAATAAATTAAAAAAAAAAAAAAGAACTTTACACCAGAACAATATCTTTTTTTTTTTCATATAGTTCAAAATCTGACAATTTTTAAATACAATTTCCCATTAAGTCGAATGTTTTATTTTGGGTGAAGCCCCTGTCAGAAAGTCTCCACTGCTTTGCAAGTGGGGCAGAATGCAGGAGTCTCAGCCACCTTCTCTTAAGGTCAAGAGGATCTTTCTGTGATTTCACTGGGCTTTAGCTGAAACCCCACAGACTTCATCCAAAGCCTATTGGAATGGGTAGAAAGAATCCTATTGACTTTGGTGGGCACTGGATCACATCTTATATGAATGACTGAAAAACTCTTCCAGATGAGAATTTCAGCTCAGCACTGCCTAAGTATCCAAACTGGGGAAACTATGTTTGCTGGAACGTTGTTTTAGGGAAATCAAATAAGAAAAGAAATTACCAAGCTTCAATCAAAATTAAAATCGCCCTTTAGAAAACAAAAAATAAACCTTGCCATCTGTGACTCTCTCATTTTACACAACATTTTTATTAAAAGCAGACGGGTGCTTCCTCCCCCTTTGTCTAGTTTAAGCAAGAAGAAGATGTTTATTTAACATTCATAATTTGTTTAGAGCTAGCAAACGAAATACCTTGTTGTGCATGAGTTATTAGCTCATTGCAGAATTGCTGTGTTTAAATGAGCCTTTGACGTTGATTCATCTAAGTACGTGTCTCCTAAATGAGAATCATATGCATGGTGAAACCAGAACTTGGCATTTCATCAGTGTGTGATTTGGGAACACAGGCTTGAAACTCTCCATATTATTAAAAGAAAAGGGCGGGGGGGGAGAGATTTTGCGTTATTTTTAAAGAAGCTGTTCGCTCAGTGGTGTATTAGTGCTGTAGTATATTAGTGCTATAAGAAAGTTACTGATTCACTGACATTTGCATTAGTCATTTGGTGCTAATCGTTTTTAGCCACTTGACTTGAAGAATCAGTACAGGAAACTGACTGCTAATATTGTGTAGGAGAGGCCAAGGAAAGCACGTAAAAAAGAGTGTGTGAATTGGCCAAAGTCGGCTAATGTCACTTCTACTTCTATATAAAAGCAGGACAAATTGTTTGGCTTTCCATCCAAATAGCTGCAGGCATCAGGCTTCAGCTGTCAGCGAGTTTCTGAAAATTCCCAACATCATACCTGCTTGCTTATACGCTCGGTGAAGATGATTGACACTTCCGTGGCTCCTTTTGCTCTGTGGGGTTTCAAAAGCATTTTACAGATCAGTGAGCCAGGTGCACTGGTGGGCTACATCACCCTTGCGTTAATCTGGAAAGCAAACCAGCCATGATCCTGAATAACCTACCACTCCAACCAGGTGAAGTGCTCCACTGGAGTGACTAAAGTTAACGAGCATGTAGCAAGAAACGTGATCCTTGATACACATAGTTGTAATCAGCAGCTAAATGTGCAGAAGTCTCTGGGGTGCAATGACACTCGTATAGGTTTCATCTTCCACCTCCAGGATGATTCCTTCCTCAACTTCTCTCTGCTCAGTGTTTCTTTCTTCATCTGACCAGACTCATGACTTCAGCTGCTCTTAAAAGTTGTCTTCTTTGAGGTCTTGGCATCGCCCTAAATCGACATTTCGATAGGGACTTCCAGTCACCCCTACTTACCAAGAAAACAGCAGGTCTCTTACAGGGGATGCCTGTCCAGTGCTCTGGTAGAAATATAATGTGCCGCGCATGGCTTTTTTGGTTAAGCATCCCCCTTCCTCATCCAGAGCTTTGCTTATTGTTTTTCTTTATGCATCGAGACCTGCAACCACTTTGAATCAGTCCTGAGTTTTCCAAGACTTTTCTAGGCTTGATTCCTGAAAGAAAACATGGTCAGTTCTGGTCTTGGTTACACGAGCGTAAAATTCAAATGTTATGCCAGGAACGTAAGTGGAATTTTACTCAGCTTTGCCCTGAGTGCACAGGGTGTTGTTTGGTGACACAAGAGCTAATTCTTAACTTTATTGCTCCGTTTTAGAGTGAACGTATCTTGAAGCAGATGGATTCTCTTCTACCCTCACTTACTCCCTTCTGCTTTGGAGTGTTTTCTTGTAATTAGGCCATTAAACCTGATCAAACTAGTCTAGAAAAAACAAGAGCCCTGTCTCCATCTCCTAGGGCTGAACTAAAATGAGCCTGTAATTTTTTCCAAAACATTTTTATCAAGTTTTTCCTTCACATTTTGTTGCATTTGAGGTCACAGATGCCCCGAAATGACACAAGAGTTGTATTTATTACACACCTCTCTTCCCCAGCAAAGTTAAATCACAATATGATGTGATTTTCTGAGCAGTGGCCTCACATTGGCCAATACTCTCTCCATGCACCACCCCAGAACTTCTGTGTCTTCAGCACTGTTACAGAGGAGATATTTCCACCACCCCCCTCCCAATCTCTCATTAATTCTTTATTTTATTATTCCTTAACCCAAGACTAAATGAAAAGTCACTGATTTAATGTTTTTTTTTTTTTATCTTGTGCAATAATTAGAAGGACCAGCAGTCATCTCCCTGTTGCCCAAATCTCTCTTTTTTTTGAGAATTTGAACCTTAATTTTCCATGTTGTTGAAATACAGTTACTTTAAATTACACAGGGAAGCTGATTTGGCTTAAAGCCTAGGCTCTTAAGTTGTTATTCATCTCCAAATGAATACACTTTATGGGTTTATTTCATTTGCCTAATCATAATTTTTTAGTGTCATTTAGTCACTGTAAAGTCTCCTGCTGCAAAACAACTTGAATCTTCTGTAGACTCTGTGTCATATGTACATGTGAGGACATCCAGAAAAAATAAGGCATCTAAAATGGCATCAGATGCATGTGGGTGGGCTTCTGCATCTTACCCTGAAGTACAGACATCTTCAGTCTGCAATACATTCATCTTCGTAAGATGTAGATGTCCCAGTCCAATTATAACTAACCAGAGAGTCATAGAATCATAGAATCATAGAATGCTTTGGGTTGGAAGGGACCTTTCGAGGCCATCCAGTCCAACCCCCCTGCAGTGAGCAGGGACATCTTTAACCACATCAGGTTGCTCAGAGCCCCGTCCAACCTGACCTGGAATGTTTCCAGGGATGGGGCCTCCACTGCCTCTCTGGGCAACCCCTGCCAGTGCTTCACCACCCTCACTGTAAAAAAATTCTTCCCTATATCCAGCCTAAATCTCCCCTCCTTTAGTTTAAAACCATCACCCCTTGAATGTAGATCTAATGGAGATCTATACCTCTAACAAGGGATTCACTAACAGGCATCTAATGACATTTTAAACCCTGCATAAGGTTGAAACCCAAATGACCTTTAGGTGCTCCTTCAGAATGGTACAATTGCCTTGCAGGCCCTGTGTCTTATCTGTCAGCCCTGTGAGCAAGTCTCAGATATCACAGGGCATCTCAAATCCCATGAAACATCTATGTATGGGTGGCTCAATCAACCCCTCATTAATGGAGCCAGTGGAGTTGGGAAAGAGATTAATCTGATCAGTATAGGTGGTGATGAGATGAATGGCTCCCTGAGACATATTAGCTTTATTGACTAGGAGTGTGACTCAGTTGCCCAAATGTAGAGGTTTCATGACATCTGAGACAGCTACTGGCACCTAGGGTCTCATCCTTGATCTCTACAGACAGCAGTGGACATGCAGCCAACTCACTGACTTGTAGGCACTGAAGTTGAACTAAGCTACGTTGAATGTGCTGCTGTTCAGCTGTCCCCAGTGGATGCAGAGTTACAAAGTGCTCTGCACTTTTGGAAAATCAAAGGGTAGATACAAGAACTTTGATACAGACCTATCTTACCCTGAGTAAATAAACACTTATGTTTCTGTCTGAAGGCAGCTTACTCTTGTACAGTGGTAATCTCACTGGGCTCAAGGGGACTGTTCACAACATGAGACATTCCTCTGGATTAGTGAGAGTCTCCACACATGGTGATGCACGGGGTTTTCAAATTTTGGCATTTGACTGAGGAGAGCAAAGCCCATCTCTGCTTTTGTTAGGTACTTTTCAAAAGCGCCCATGGAAGTGTTGCCTGTCGCTCAGTTAAGGTGAGATTCTCCTTGCCTAACTTCAATCACCTAACTTTTGTGTACCTAGTCTAAACTAGAAATATAGACTCTCATTTTGCCAATGGAGAAACACGGGCACCTCTGAAGAGCAACCCAATTGTCGTAGATCATTACATAAGTCATGAAGTGTCTCCTGGAGGTGATTGGGGACTACTTATTGGAGATGTTTTACTTCTAGCTGGCTAAAGTTAGGTGAGAAACATTTCACTCTCCAACTACTTTGGAAAGCCACACCCTAAGGTTACTGGATATAACTTTCCTGGCATCTTGTCTGGGGCAGTGGGAGTCTGTTGGCTTCCTGTTGAGTCCCACCCTTTCAGTTTGGGGATGGTTTCACCCTTCGTTAATTTTAAGGAAAGAGAAAGAAAGGTTGCTTTTGCTATTTTTTTTTTAATTTTCTGTCACTCATCTCCCTGAATTTCCCCACTCTGTCAACAAAATCTCTGATATAATAAGCAAACAGCAGGCAGAAATACAGATTTATGGCAGTAGTATACTTGGCAAAAGCCCATTTCCTTGAATGTGCTCAAGAGCTGCGTGGCTCCTATACTCCTCCAACCTCAATGTACGTAACAAATTTCTTTTGTTTGTTTTTTGTCACTTTCAAGCTGAAAGACAGTAACTAACAACAAATGGTGGTTTGTTTTCTGCCATAGCTATATTATTTATGTCCTGTCTGCGTCTATAACTTTCACCCCCTCCCCTTTAGCTTCAAGAAAGGCCTCTGATGGCCATTAATTTGATGATGTATCTGGAATAAACTTGCCAGCACTTGTCTCCCAATAGATTGTAATAGACTGGAACGGGCTTGGGCCATTTCCAGATAATTGGGTTTGTGGGTTTTCATACTCAGTCTTATTTCGACAGAAGAGCTGCATTTTACATCTGTATAAAAACAGATGAATAAAAAGAAGGAAGAAAGACATAGTGAGAATAAACAGTCTCCTTTTCACAATCAAAAAAATGCAAAGGCTCCAAGGGAGTTCAGGAAGGCTTAGGAGGGGGCATCTATTTTTTACTTCCCTCAGTGGCTAATCAGCTGAGTTCAAACTTCATATATTGGCATTTGACAGGTCCCATTGGGGATAGATGGGTGCCACTGAAGGTAGAGAGTGAGAGGGTGCAAAACGTAACTACGTGAAGAAAAAGCAAGAATACAGAGAAGCGGAGTGGATCATTAGACAGTCTCACACACGTGAACACCTAAACTTATCTCTCTTGCTTTACACATTGCATATATCCATTTAATTAAAAACAACACCCTACTATCTGCAGCACCAGCTATGGTACATTTCTCCAATCAGTGGAATTTTTTAGGCTCGTTTTAAGAAAACAAGCAAACAAAATGTTGCCCCATAGGTGGGGGATTCAGCATTTGGATTAACATATATACATATAGTAGTTTAATTAAGTGCATCCCTTCTGTCTCAGCTTCCAGTCCTGATTGGTACTGCTCTCCCACAGGTCCAGTGCCAGATCTATGATCCACATATGAATATTTCAGATGTCCCTCAGCACCTCAGATATCATTAAAGGTGTCTTCAGAGAGAGGTCTCCATGTGACATGCATGACCAAGACCCCATGGTAAGACAGTGGTGATCTAGTCAGAGGAGTCCAGAGAGCCATTCATCTGACCATGTCTGGACATCCTCTGAAGAGGGAGATTAATCTCTCTTTAGACTTCATTAACTAGATCTCCATTCACTCCTTTTATGATCATAAGAGAGACACAGAGATCATCCTGAAGGTGAATTCATCTCACCTGTCTCCAATGTGTAGGAATGAATTATACTCCACATATGATTGCTTCTTTTCATTTGATATGGAGGAATTTTAGACAATGAGGTTAAGCATGGCATGATGTAATATCTTTTATTAGATTAATTGCTGGAGGTTGGGGAAAAAAAAAAAATTGCCTTTCAGGCAACAGAAGCTCTTCTTCTAAACCCAAAGAGGAGATTATCTCCTCCCTTTCAGCTGGGGGCATGGTGTGACCCAGTGGATTGGGACTAGGGAGGTGAGGAAATAAGAAAAGCCAATACATGCCCTGCTGAGTTAGGTGGCTGCAACAAAGAAGATGGGCTGGGTTGGTTTATATAACTCAATAGACTGCAGGCTCAGAAGGGCCATAACTGATGTGCAGAAATGCAACAGAAGGCAAACACAACCCAAGAGAGAGAAGTGGCACTACTATAACCACCCAGAGCTTAGAGTCAGGGAGAGGGTCCCTTTGGTCAAGCATTGGAACAGGCTGCCCAGAGAGGTGGTGGAGTCACCATCCCTGGAGGTGTTCAAAAAACGTGTAGACGTGGCACTTTGGGACATGGTTTAGTAGGCATGGTGGTGTTGGGTTGACGGTTGGACTAGATGATCTTAGAGATCTTTTCCAACCTTAATGGTTCTATGATTCTATGATATCAATGGGAGGAAAATCCTTTGGGATATTAAGGCCACACTTAATTGGCTTATGAAGGAGTTAGTAACGTGTCTCTGTCTGCAACAATCTCAAGGCCTGAGGAGGCCTCTTCCAGTCTTTTGTTCCTTTACAAGGCAAAAAAAAGGATCTGTATTATGGTAGCATTTATACTAAGAAGGAGGAGTGGGTGGAGTTCTTTCTATAGGATACGGTTATGAGTATCATTAACAGCATTTATCAGATGGCTAATGGAACATTATGATTTCATTGCCTAGAGTGAGCGATATACTTGTCTCCAAGTATAAACATGCAAAAACACTTAAAGATTGAGAATTTTCTCCAGACCTCTGAAATATTTCCATAAAATTCAGCAGGATTCAGTTCAGCACCTTCTTCCTCAGTCTTCTCCTTCATACAGAGATACTTGAGGTAGGAATCGGATGTCCATCGTGATATCCCACTGCTGTCTCACCAGCAAGCACAAACTCAAATGCAGGAACCACCTGCCAAGGAAAAAAACTAACCCATACATGATTTACTGTGTACACAAGAGAATGAAACCATTTTAAATGCTTAAATACACAAAATTCTATGTGAACACAAGTCATAGTTGTTGAACACAGGTTGCCCAGAGAGGTTGTGGAGTCTCCATCCTTGTAGATATTCAAAACTCAGACGGACTCTGTTCTGGGCAACCTGCTGTAGCTGATGCTGCTTTGAACAGTGAGATTGGACTAGCTGATCTCCAGCAGTCCCCGCCAAGCTTAAAGACTCTGATATTGTGATCCTATTAAAAGATTTAAAAGTGTTTTCACTTCACAGAAATTTTTGCTGTGTCAACAGACGCAGGAGCAGTGGAAGAGGATAGCAACGTCTTGTTAATAAATTACTAATGATTTCTGGGACAATGAAGTTCACTAGGCAGTATTTGACTAGAAGTAGTAATTGCAGTCATATTTACTGCTTAGGTGTTGCCATGTGAAAGCCAGTTCTTTTTTGACCTGGATGTGATTGCTACTTTTGATGATTTCCCCTCGAATTATTGTGGAGTTAAACCAATGAACATTTCACATTTTTTGAATGCGATTTTTTTCAGCTGAATTTTTCATAGGAGTCCTATAGAAAACATCTAACCATTTTTGTTTTCTAGAGAAACTTGATTCTTTTATTATAATAACACTTTTTATGGCAATATTGTATCATTTTGGATGATTTGTTCTGCATGTGGAGATACATATTGTTTGCGAGAGCAGTATGGTATATATACAACTGGGTAAAATTTCAAAGCAATGTCTGTTGGATTTCAGCCATCATGTAGCTAAAATCCCCTTTAGAAATGTATCCCTTTGAGGTTCAAGCCCACCCAGGAAGAATGAGGCTTTGGTATGGGTCACACAGACCAAAGACAAGTGCCACTCAAATGAGAGATAACTGTCGAATAATCGGCAAGAGGGCTCTTCCCACCCAATTCAGTTCCTGTCTTTTAATTAAAATCTGCTCAGAGGGTGAGATATGTGGAGTAGTGGCAGTGCTGGTAGAGGTCCCAGAGAGCAGCAGGTCAAGACAGGGGGGACAGTAGTCTGATTCCCAAAAGCTCTTTCAAGATTTTGTGCCCTGATGTAGTAGGCATTGCTGTGGGTAGGTCTGGAAGGGCTAGTCACTCCTCCTCAACTGACCTTGGTTCAACCGGGTTCACCTCCTCCTTGGCTCTCTGCCAGTTTTCCTGGGATGCTGGGGATGAGGTGAGAGTGCAGAGAAGACCATCTCCTGCTACACACATCCCCTCCTTGTGCCATAAGGAAAGCCTGATTTCACCTAGACCCAAGGCCTTCCCATAATAGAAGCTGTAATAACAGGGTTATGTCATGCATCGGCTGGTTAACCTCAGGAACAGGCTGCATGTCTGCATGGGAGCTGAGATATTAAACAGATCGTTTTGCCCAGTGCTTTAACCCTCTGTACAGACACTGCCGTGATGGTATTTCTATCCTCCCTCTTGCTCCCCACATCAGCAGGCTGTATTTTATTTTCGTTTGTACCACCGAGGCACTGTGACCTGAGAGAGGTTCGGTAAATGCGATGCTTTGGAGCTCCATGGACAACATCCAGGTTAATCCCCGTAATCCACGTGGGGGAAGACGAGACCGAGAATAGAAGCACAGAATAACAGAAAGGCCGGTGGCAGCTGAGCCGCTGTGTTTGCCTTATGGTCTCAGCCTGCTGTTTGAGGGAGGCTCTCGACCTCTGGGAAGGGATGTGCTCAGAGTCATTGAGGGCAAAGCCATGCTTTTTGGCTCGGTGCTGCCTGCTTCCCTGGGCGAAGAGCCAGGGGTGATCCAGCCCGCGCTGTGTGGTTCAGGAGAGGCTGGGACAATGTGCTCTGCGGAGCCTGGCCACAAGCAGCCCTTGGGCAGAAAGGCTCCGCATAGACCACTGAAACCATAATGAGGGGCCTGAATCAAAACCACAGTGGGTCCTCCTCAAAGCTCACATCGGCACCCCTGCTGTGTAGCTCTGGCCCGGCTCTCCCTGAACCCAAAAGTCCTTTAGGAATAAAAAAAAAAAAATTCTTTTTCTTTTTCTTTTTCTTTTTCTTTTTCTTTTTCTTTTTCTTTTTCTTTTTCTTTTTCTTTTTCTTTTTCTTTTTCTTTTTCTTTTTCTTTTTCTTTTTCTTTTTCTTTTTCTTTTTCTTTTTCTTTTTCTTTTTCTTTTTCTTTTTCTTTTTCTTTTTCTTTTTCTTTTTCTTTTTCTTTTTCTTTTTCTTTTTCTTTTTCTTTTTCTTTTTCTTTTTCTTTTTCTTTTTCTTTTTCTTTTTCTTTTTCTTTTTCTTTTTCTTTTTCTTTTTCTTTTTCTTTTTCTTTTTCTTTTTCTTTTTCTTTTTCTTTTTCTTTTTCTTTTTCTTTTTCTTTTTCTTTTTCTTTTTCTTTTTCTTTTTCTTTTTCTTTTTCTTTTTCTTTTTCTTTTTCTTTTTCTTTTTCTTTTTCTTTTTCTTTTTCTTTTTCTTTTTCTTTTTCTTTTTCTTTTTCTTTTTCTTTTTCTTTTTCTTTTTCTTTTTCTTTTTCTTTTTCTTTTTCTTTTTCTTTTTCTTTTTCTTTTTCTTTTTCTTTTTCTTTTTCTTTTTCCTTTTCTTTTTCTTTTTCTTTTTCCTTTTTCCTTTTTCCTTTTTCTTTTTTTTTAAAGGAAGAATACTTCAATTTATTTCAAGACATTAGGCTACCTTGATTGTCTTCAAGACCTGCTTTTGTTAAATGGTTTTACCATGTTCTAGGCAAATTCTTAAGGACCAGATTTTCTAAAAGCATGCAACCTATAAGCCCCCTCTTAATTGGAGAGACATTAAAATGTCTAATATCTGTTAGCTTCTGTACAAAGGCAGAGAAATACAAAGTGCTGCCTGCTTCAATCTTCATCCTTAACTGGCCTCACACACCAGTTTCATGAGACTTACGAATCTGAATACAGCAGACAATCCAAGCTTCAGTTTAACTCTAAAAAAGATAATAACGTTTTTCTCAGCTTCCACACCATTCCTTAAAATGTCTCTGAGATATTAAATGGCTGAAGTGCAGCACATCATATAAAATACCTATATAGCCCTTTGCATCTCAAAAAATCGTCAGAAAGGCAATTCTTAGAAGCTTTTTCTCCACCAGCACCAATGCAGCGGTCTAAGTGCATTCAGGGTAAGCGTTGCAAAATAATTCACTAAGCAAGAGCCAAGAGGGAGTCTGAGGATTGTGGCAGGTTTAAGACTTGCCTGTTAACGAGTAGGAACTTTTCCCATGGCATGCGCAATACCTTGGGCCGGTGCAAGAAGTTCACACACTTGTTATGACAGATGCTTAGCTCAACAGCCGGCGCTGATAGAAATTACATCAGCCTTTCAACCACACCCACTGGCAGGGGAACGGAAAGTCAGATAAATCTTGCTGGACACGGCTCCTTAGGAAACAGACCCATCTGCCAGCCCCCTTTCTTGGGGTTTCTGATGCTGTTATCTTGGACGCTCTCTTTCCTGGCTGGATAGCGACAGGAAGCATTTAGTAAGTGGGTAATAATAGTTTCATGTTAATAGGAAATAGCAGGCTTGGAAGTGGCCATATGTCTGAGAACTAAAAAGGACCCCACAGCTTTCTGAGCATGTGTGGGAATCCCACAAGCCTTTGAAGCTTGTCCAAAACACACAGCCCATTTAATTCTTATATAATTGCCAGTGTCAATAGTCAGCGGGTATCATTTTGTCATATATTGTTTTAATCTGGGAGCAATAGCGTCTGACAGAGAAGCACTGTGCTAAGTGGCAGAGAGAGAAGAGAGGGAACAGAGCACGGCACTCATCGTTGGAGGATGCTGTCTTTGTGTGCTGTGGGCCAGAGAAGACAGCAGTCTGGTTAAAAGGGAGGAGGGAGGAAAGAGAAGGGCGCACAGGACAGAGTCAAACAGTAACGAAGCAAATCCTAGGCTCATTTTGAGTTAGCCGCGCTGTCTGCAGAGGTCATCCTGCTCCTTTGCTGGTGAATTGCTACAGTGGTGGTCGTGGAGCCAGAGGGGAGCCAGAGGGGAAGGATCTCTTGGCATGCAAAGGAGACAGTGTCTCTTTTTGTATGACTCCCCTTTGCTTCAGTGAAAGTCCTGCTGAGTTTCCACCATGGCTGGTTCCAAGACTGCTATCTCCTATTAGCATGCACTATTATTGCTCTCATACTAATGCTGGCCAGGGAAGGTCAATAAGGCTCCAAGTAGCCTTGGAGTAAGATTGTCAGAAGAATTATAAAAACAGCAGAGAGTAGACAATACAGAAGAAAGATACTTACGTGCTGTCCTTCAAGGAGTTAAGTACCCATTTACACACATAAGTAGAGTAAATATTTCAGCAATGAACTGTCTGTCTTCTAGCCCATGACATGTATGTGGAGTCCTTCTTGCCTTTCAAAGAGCGAGTCTTCCTTCCCGATACCAAATAAAACAAAAGCTGAAACATTCTTCAAGAAAGTGGAAAGTTTATGGGCTTGGAGCAGTAGTACAGGAGGTTTCTGTAGCTGAAGGTCACTGAGGTTGGGAAGATGGTCAGCCTTTCTTGTTGAAAATACTGAACTTAACCTTATTCATTCTAAACTTATCTATTAACTTCAAGGAGTAGAAGGGCCATCTTTTGTGCAGAAAAAAAATGACTCTAAGGTTATAGATGTGGGCTTTGTATCCCCACAGGCAGAGGAGGGAGGAATCCCTCCACCCTCACGTTGCCCATTGCCCTGAGCACAGTGCTAATGGAGGGCAGGAGTGTAAGGTGTGCAAGGAAGTACATCGTCAGTCTTTCCTTGACAGCCGTTTTTGCAGCAGTCAATCTGTTATAAAGACGTGTGATGGATCAGGATCTATGGCTGAGATAAGGGATACCACTACTGCAAATTTCACTGAGATTTTGGATGAGAAGGTCACTGAAATAATGGGTCTGTGGTACCTACATCCCATACCAGAAATGGAGATGCCTTGTGCATCTTTCCACACGGAAACTTTTCCAGTAAGGGGATTTGAACAACGTCTAAATATAGGTGCAATCTGAAATGTGTTTTGGTGAATTAAGCATTTATGAGTTAAATCTCTCTTGCTTTAAACCATTTGCCTTCATTTCCCAGCAACTCTCGAAGGGAGCCAGGATATTTAATCCACACTCCGAGTCCTCTGTAATTTTTTAACCACGCGATATACAAAACTCTTCGTATCTAATAAGTGCAAGTCAGCACATCTGGCTCAGGGTGTTCATCTGCTCATATTTGCACCCTTTTGCTGGGGATTTAAGCCTGGCTCTGATACAGAAGCCATATAAACTGAAGACCCCTTTCCACTGAAATAAAGATAAGTTCCTAGTGGAAATCTTTTACATTTTTTGGCAGTTTTTTATATTATTCAGCCCAAAGTATTGCTGATGCAATTTTAATTCTGTTTTGGGAGCCATTTTATCTTGGTCAGCTGCCATCTTCCAATCAAACTGTCATGGATATCTCTCAGATTTTCATTGCGGTGCACTTCACAGCTCTCATGCTCTTTATTATCTTGATCTGCAAGGCAGGACAGCACCGGCATCATTCTTCAGCAGAGTAAAGGCACAGACAGTTTGTATGATTTGGTCACAATGACCCAGAAACAACCTCATAGAGGAGGGTATTGATCTTGTGTCTTTGAAGTCCCAGGTTAGCAACTAGATCATCAAAGCAACCACAGTGCCCTTCTCTTGTACTTTTATACCCAGTGCACAGATGCGAAAACAGAAAAAACAATTTTCAGAGACTTACCTGGAACCTTATGATACATGAAAAGTCCTAAACCCCAAGTGTATTTGGTTCTCTTACATGCGCCTCAAACAAAAACCCCGCTTTTTGCAGACAGGACAAAAATTCCGCCAGTAGCTCTGTGGGGAGCAGAGTCCTCTGCTCAGGTTTGGTTCTACGTTAAAGGGTATACATGCTCCAGGGAGATCTGGGGGATGGTATTTCTTGCTTGCTTCGCCAAATCCTGAAGCCAATTTGCCAGTTGCGTTGATATTCCAGACACTGTGGTTAAATAACTGTTACTGTCTTTTTTTTTTTTTACCAGATCTCTAGAAACTGCATTTATATACTCAAAAGAGCTCAAATTTACTGGATTCTCCAGACGATGTGGTTAAATAATTGTTGATATCCTAATAGGTAGCTCCTCCAGACATTATGATTAAATAATTGCTAGTGTCTTTTTTGCTAACTTCTCCAGATTTTGTGGTTAAGTAATTGTCAGCATTTTGCTTATTGAATCTGTATTAGTTCTATCGAAGTAATTATACGTTTGCCCTCCCCCTTTGGAAAATGTTATAACATGTCTCTGACGTGAATCTCATGGGCCTGATTGTCTCATTAAGTCCGTGTGAATTTGATGTGTCTCAGGCAAAGGATAGACGATGAAGCTAAATGCGAACATGAGGTTGGCTCCTCCGTGGTGTATTTCTCTGTGCAGGCTTAACCCCCTACAACACCAAGTTGCTCACAATTCAGTGATAGCCTGCTTCGTGCTGGCCACGTTTATCTCATGGCAAAAATTGTACAAATTACTTTGAAGCAGAGGATGCCGTGTGAGATCACACCTTGTTTACTGTAGAATAGGTGTGTTTGGATAGGAGCACTTCACACTTCTTTTGCTTGAGTATAAGTAACACTGCAATGTAAAAAGAACGCAAAAATCATGTTCCTCAGTGGAGATGGTTCCAATTTATAACTATGTAAGTGACTAGCCTCTCAACACTTGATCTCTCTTTGACTTAGACGAAAGAAGACAGGATAAAGTACATGGGGAAATTATTTTCTCATCTCTTCTACCTCCCACCACCTTCTGTTTGCTGCTGCTAGACATCTTCCAAATTGGAGGCTGCATGGAACTGCTGCCGGTTAGCTTTGCCTACATTCCCACTCTGTAGAAATTCCCACAGTTTTATTTCCTTTTGCTAAGGATTTGTGGTGGCACTTGCAAGGTTTTTCTTGTCTTTTTTAACACTGAGAAGTCTCATACTCAGGTAGAGGAACCTCAGATGTAGGAAAACCTCAATGCTTCTTTCTTCTGAGGCATGGACAAATGGATTTCTCATTGCGAGCAAATGGAGAGATTCGTGAGTATTTATTGTAAACAACAACAGTCAGGTTCTATAAATATGTAGACCATATTGTTTAAACATAAGTAGAATTGAGTATGAGAGATGTCTTTATGAAGTCTTATTTTTTCAGGTATTATTCCCTTATAATGGTGATTCACAGAAGTACTGGAATTAGTGGGAATTAAGGACGTCAATACCTTTAAACTGCCGATAAAAGGACAATTCTGACAACTTCTCCTACTAAGAGTTTTTCACAGGATCTGACTTGTACATTTTGGGGTTGTGTTCCCTATCTTGAACATTGCAATCTTCTGGTCTCAGGACTTCCATGTTGTCAATCACGGCATGCATGATTACATGTCTTAATCCAAACTGTAGTGCAATGCATTCTCTTTGCTGATTAAGCCTCATAGACCCTCCTTTACTAAAAAGAAAAAGTATTTAACCATGATGCTTAACCATCCTTTTCTGCCAATACCTGCAAACAAGTTGTCATTTAATCCATACCCTCAAGGAATCCTAAAACAGAGGAAGAGAGATGGGAAATCAGACAGTGATGAACTAGAATAGACAGGTTCTTGGAATAAAGGAGCAAAGAAGCTACTCAAAGCAAAACTTCCTTTCATACTGTCCACAGATATGCATAAGTCTTCTACTGAAGACAAGGATTTTTCAGAGAAGAAGTAAAAATAAAGCATTGCAAATTAAAAAAAGGGCATCTTAAATTTTTTAAAAAAAAAAAAAAGCAAAAGCATTTCAGTACAAGATTTCCTGTTTTTTAGAGGTATTCAAATCTGGTAGCTCAGCAGAGATGAGCTCCATGGCCCCAGCTCCAGACAGCGATGAACCTGAGCACGTATTTTCAGTAGGCACACACACAAACACATATCTACCTGTACACATACGTGGCTGGCCACACAGATCAGCACAAGCAGAAACACTCACACAAACACAAACAACACCAACAGACTTCTTGTGCTTTGCATTTGCTAGCTGGAGTAGGACGCTTCATTGTCCCAGCTGGTGCGTAAATCAGTTCCCATTGCTATCCCAGGTCATCAAGAGCCAGGACAGCCAGCACAAATTGTACCTGAAGTATGAACAGTAAATGGCTCCTGTTCCTGGATGTGGTGAGTAACCGCGTGTTAAGTAGGTGCGTTTACATGATTTCCCACAGCATAACATTTCCATCCCAACCAGCCCACTGCCCTTGTGTGACCGCTCTACAGTACCAATGTGAAAGCTCTGGTGGCTGCAGGGGTCTCCTTCCCCTGGTTTTCTGCTTCAACCCATATTCCTGGATCTCTGCAAAGGTGGTTTTCATTTCAAGTTGTCATCCCAGACCTGTCCATGGACTTCTCCCCAGCCCTCGACCCATAGCGTAAGGATACAGATACACATATGGTTATAGATACAGGTATAGATGTAGGCATGTATACTTCCCATATCATTTCAATCAAACGATACAGATGGATGTTTAAATTTTTATTTTTAGTCTTTCTACCCCACCAACATATTAGTGGATTTAACACCAGATTGGAGACCAGTCCTTTCTCAGTAAGACATCCTACGACTACTTGAGTATGGTGAGTGCCAGCATAAGTGCCTGCTATTTCTTTATATTACCCCTTCCGTCACAACAACCCTGTTGCCTGCATCCCACCGGGAGCCAACAAGAAGGCATCTGACACATTTTTGACTCTGTTAGGGCAATCAGATACCACCATAAACAGTTCTGGCCAGGCCCACCACAGGGTAGTTTCAGCACAGTCAAAGTAGAAGGGTCACGTGGACTGTGTCCCCGGTCCAAAATGAATACGGCTAGTGGAAGGGGTGCAGGGTAAAGTATTTCAGATGAAAGGAGAGACTCCCCACCTCTTCCTCAGCTCCATGGCTACTTCTCTTCATTACCTTTAAAGGAGGAATAGAGTTTGCCAGCCCTGAATAGTATGTGTTTCAAACTGTGCATTGCTTTTTTGACTTTAAACGACACTATCGTCACTACAACTGAACCATATGCCTGTAGTTTGAATATAGCCCCTAAGATCCCACTGAACCACTTCTTTCCTTCATAAACGATGACTGATGACAGCTTCCTTGACCTGCACTGTGTGGTAAGATAAATTTATGAAAGATTTGATAGTGAGATCCTATGGTAATATGTGACCCTTTCAGGTACATGGTGGAAATCTTCCCAGGCAGTTTTTTCTCTCCTTCACAATGTCAGCTTTCCCTGCCTCATTAACTCTGCATTTTTATTTATCTGTTTATTTTGGCCTGGGTATTTTTCCCTCTGGTTCTTGTGTGTGTAATAATGGCTTAGACCTCCGTATGACCAAGCTATGATTATTCTAATTATTGTTCGTCTGTGTATAGTGACACAGATGTTTTTACAATGGGTGCTTTATACAGATCTTAAAAAAAATAGTGATATACAGAAGGTCCATAAGAGTTTCTGGCATGTTGGGAAAACTAATGTTCATATTTTGGGAGGTGACAGGGAAACAAATACTTATATTGAGAGTCTTAATTGCCTCAGGGTCCAAAGCATTTTTTTCGGGGGGGGAGAGGAGGGAGAGGAAGATACTGAAAGACCTAGTAAATGAGTGATGATTTGATATGAGCAGTGAAAGTGCTGGATCCCAACAACTGAATCTGTTGACACGAAAGAGCCCAAGGCCCCTCAGGCAATGGGAACGTCAGCTGGAAGCTGAAGTTCAAAGGACTGTAGTTCGGTTCAGCTGCAGGTCCAGTACCCTGCATGAACTGTGGCTGCCAGACTTGAGTTTGCTAGGACTTGACTTTCATAGCGTTTTGACAGGGGAATGAATCACAAGCAACGGTGAGCTTTTTTGAGTGTTGTTATTATTAGGTTTTATTCTCTAACAAGAAGGATGAAATGTAAATTGTGCTGCAAAAGATCGGAAGACGTAGCTTATTTAAGCAATTCAAGGCAAGCATGGACTCTGCCTGAAAAAGCCTGAAGAACAGAAGACTGTCCGAGTACACAAATGAGAAAAGCTCTCCTGGGGTCAGTCCTAAAGCATGCAAAGTCTAAGTACTGATCTCAGATACTTTGCATTCAATTCTCAAGGTAGGTTTCAACTCACAGATGTAGACACCTATATTTAGTGCCTATATCCAGGTTTTTATCTGAGATTTAGGAGATTTAGGACCTGATTCGGTTGCCTTAAAATAGGCATCTAAAGCCATTTCATCTGAAATATGAAATAGAGTGTACAGGAGACCCATTCCCTTCTAGATCAGGATATCCATACCATGATGAAGCCGTAGCTATAATGGCATTAAATGCTTATTTTAAAGCAGCTGAATCAAGTCCTAGGCACAGTTTATGAAATCTGAAGAGTCGTTCAGCTGACCAAGTACAGGTATCTTATTTTATTGACTAGATCTCCACTAACTTTAGATCCTTCAGGTCTTGTTTAGACACAGAAAACTAAACACCAAATTTTAGGTGTGTTAATCAGTGAATTAAATTCTACCCTCAGTTTCATTCGTAAGTAGAGAAGCAATGTCGCTTTTCTTCTAATATATCCAACTCTCTTGTGGTTTCAGAATTACATTAGAGGGCACAGCTAACAATTATCAATAACTGAAAAGGTATTGCCTGAAAATTATTTCGTCTTGTGTGGAACAGCTTTACAAACATGAAGGAGCATTTTGGGGCAAGCTGAAAGAGGGAACAGAGTATTCTCGCTTTGGAGGGGAGGGAAAGGCACAATGTGTTAGAAATATGACTTACTGTGAGTATTTTTTTCAACACCAGAGAGCACAGACTGGCTCCTTCAAGAATATGTTGATAAAGGAAAATTAAGACTGTAAGGTCAGGGACTATAAAAAGGAGTAATTCTGAAATTAGGTTAGGCAGAACAACTTGTTATCTGGGCACTTTTCATATGAGCATCATGATAGTCCAAACCACCGTTAGATAGGAATCCTGTGCTGATGCCAACAACTGAACCTGTTTCTTCCCATTTCATTACTGTAAAAAATGAACAACTTCTTGGAACATTCTTCCTTATTCAGTCAGGCTCATATTAATTCAAATAATTGCAGACATCTGTATCTGAGCAGAAACCTGGTTTAAAAAGCAGCTGCTCACACAGAGGAATCTGTATGCTTATTTGAGATGCTCTAGAGTGTCCAAGACATGCAAAAGGTGTTAGTGGATAGGATAGAGGAGATCTTCAGGCTCCTAGAATGACAATTAGAAGGAAGGATGCTCAAGGGCAGGGCAAAGGGCCATATGTAGACAACTGAATCATGCCCCTAATTAAATGAAACTCAGGCTCACATTACCTCCTCCTAAAGTAGATATCTCCCATTAAGTAAGCCCAAAGATGACCATTTCTCTCATTACCTCTCACGAGAGCTTGTGATCACAAGGTCAGCTGGTGAGATCTATATTTTACGTGTCTAAAATGAGGTGAGATGGATCTCAGCCTCCTTGTCTTCACATACTGAAAGAGGCTGACCTCTTAAAAAACCCCAAACTAACACTTTGTGCCTATAAGGGCAGAAACTGGCTCATAATGCACATATCCAGGGGATGAGAGACCAGAGACTTCTGCTGAGCGAAGGGAGTTCGATGCATTATCATAGAATCATAGAATCATAGAATGCTTCGGGTTGGAATGGACCTTTAGAGACCATCCAGTCCAACCCCCCTGCAGTGAGCAGGGACATCTTTAACCAGAGCAGGTTGCTCAGAGCCCCGTCCAACCTGACCTGCAATGTTTCCAGGGATGGGGCCTCCACCACCTCTCTGGGCAACCTGTGCCAGTGCTTCACCACCCTCAGTGTAAAAAATTTTTTCCTTATATCCAGCCCCTATTATGGGGCATTGCTGGGACCTAACGAAACGTGAAAGTGCTTGGGGACAAAATATTTCTAGGAGCCGAATCTTGCCCACCTATAGAGTAGACCAGCATAAACAGAGGGATCAGGATACATTTCTCAGGCTGTACTGAAATCACTTCACCCTGGTCTAAAGTTCCTTCAGAGGTGTTACAGTAACAGCTCAACAGCTAAACAGGATGTTTTGGTCCCCTGGGACAGAACAAAATGTGCCGTAATGGTAGTGATCGCCAGGAATTTCACTTGACCGTATTACCAGGAAGGGTCCAGGCATATAGGAAATCTCCTCAGAATTTAATGAACAAAGCCCTCTAAGGAGAATAAATCACTGTTCCTGGGCCTAAAATAAAAATGAAATCCCAGGAGTGACTCAGTTCGACTCCTTAATTTGGCAAAACATGGTCAAGACATTACTGTATTCACTGGAGTGAGGACCTGTCTGAAAGCTCAGAGAAGTCACTGGGGATGAATTTTATCTCACCTAACCTCAGGTGTCTACATTGAACATTTTTTTACTTGAATAAATTTCCTCAGATTCCCTTTTTTGACACAGAGAAAGTGGCACCTTTAGGAAGGAATTCAGATATATTTTAGACATCCAATTTACAATGCAATTAACTGCCCCCATAGTCCACTAACTAGATCTCCACTGACCGTAAGGCATTCTGCTTTCAGGAAGAGGAACCTCAGCCTATAATTTTTTATTGTTATTTTTTATTTAACGCCCTTGCACCTAGTACCAAACTCCAGGTACTGAGAAATCTACAACTTACGGTACTTCAGTCCATCAGTGATGGCAGGAGGGTGACACTCTGCCTTCCTTTAACCACACTATAGTTTTGCTGTGCAATTTATTTTTTCTGTGCAGGTCTTTAAGTAAGTAAAGGGGTTTTGATAATGTTTGCAGGATCAGCAAACTGTTTTAAGGTGCAATTAACACTGCTCCCTGAATAAAGGGAGGTGTGCAAATGGAAAACATTTTTGATATTGTCTAATTTATGTTAGCATGTCTGTAGTTACCAAGAACTCCTCATTGTAATCTAATATTCATGCAAGGTGTTCCTGTTCATCAGCTCTCCTCTGCTTTCTGCTTCATTCAGGACCCTGTTTTGGGATCAGCTTTCTCCCCAACAAGCTGTTTGGCTAGCCAAAAATCTAAATAAATAAAAAGCAAATTATCAAAGTGAAGGGTTGATAGCACATACAAGAAGGAGTATCACAACCAAGAGTTCACCCAGGGCTTCCAAGAAAGCCCATGGAGAAGGCTGTAGGTTGGTCTGACACTATTGCTTTTCCCTCACCAGCTATGAAAGGAAGAGCGAGGACCCCCAGGTCATATTATTCACCCCCGGCACATTACTTGTTAAGAGAAGGACGTTGTATTTCTGTGTACAAAATCTGACTGCACATGCACGGTTGGTCTCATGCACACAAGAGGAGTAAGAATTTCTGTAAGTAGGATTTCCAGTGAAACAAACCTCAGAAGGTTGGGGAGAAAGAGGGAAATCTGTAGACAGAAATGCAAACTTAAAGCTTTTCCTTATGGGGAGACAAGAAATTGAGGGAGAATGTTTAAAAAAAAAGATCCTTGCACTATCATAGAAAATAGATCAAATTACGCAAACTTCTTTATGCATCTATTTTGCCTCACACAGGAGAATCCATTTGCTTAGCTGGTGATTATGCTACAATGACAACTCTTCAGAGGATGAGGGTTACTGTCAAGGGCCAACAGATGCCCAGAGGAAAGGGTCCTATGTGGTTCGAAGTCTCTTTACTCTTTTTTGGCTGCTGTCTCTTAGCCTTCTTGCCCCCTTCCCATATGGTGGCCCATAGGGAGCAGAGACAGCATCATTATCCATAGGTCCTGGGGTGGCTTGAATTGCTGATGTCCTCCAGCAAACAGCTGTTCAATGGCTTCTCCACTTCAGCCTTGCAATTTTATCCCAAAACTAAAAGGCGAACAAGAATGAATTAAACTGCTTTTCCCAGCCAGCCCTCAGGAACTTGTTCACCGGAGTTCAACTCTCCCTTGAGCAGCTCACTGCAGCTCCAGCGTAAACTCTTCTGATCTTTCAGCTAGACTTTTTTTTCTTTTTCTTTTTCTTTTTTTTAATGAAACGTATCATGTTCCAAATTAAACACTTGGAAACTTGCCAGCAGTATTACAAGCCTGCCTAAAATATGCTGAGAAAAGGAGAAGAAAATTGGTTTTTAGCAAAGAAAAAAAAGGTCTGGTAAGAAAGTCTTTCCAGCATGGAAACTGTACGTGAAACAATTTACGAGAACCCTAAACTATTGAGAAAAATGCCTGAAAGGTTAATTTCCTTCGTGCAGCCCAGGTTAATGACTTACAGGGAACCAAGGAAGACAGTTCACTAATTTATCTACTCCTTACGGATAAACATGTCAACTAATTTCTGCAGACTGTGGTGCAGATATCCTTGAATTCTTTGACCTGATGACGGTGTCATTTACATGTGTTGCACCTATTATTCAATTTGTAGAAACATCATTAGTTGGCACAGCCTTGATGCAACAACAGTGATGTCCAGCTGGATCATTGGTCCAACAGTCCTACATCTCCATAGCCCAATGCCTGTGTCCCTCTGGCACTTCGTATAAATTATTTGAAGATGTGTTGAAGCAAAAAACTAAGGATAAGTACTGTCTGGAAAAAAATCAGTCACTCCCATTCTTTATATCTCTCTTCCTCTTTTATTTCTTAATAGTTAAGGAGTAGAGACTCAGTGGAAAAGAGAACTTGTGATACAACTTTGAAAAAACCCTCTAGCACACTATAGTTAGGACACTCCTTTGAGAGGCAGAACCTCTTCAGTCTAACCCTTGCTTTGACTTGGTTTGAGTAATCCTTAGGAAAACTTAAATGGTGTGAGAACCAGTCCCTCTCTGCCTGCTTCAAAGTATATTTAAGCATATTATGCAAACCCAAATGGTTCCAAGAAGATTAAGTGCATAGTGGAATCACAATGCAGAAATGAGCTCGCAGTGGGAAAGGGTTGAAGTTTACTTGACGTGGTGCTTTGCCATTCTTCTGTCACAAGAGTGATGGTACTACTACTTAGGGTAGGAAGAGTCTGAACCGCTTTGGCAGGAATGATTACTAATCCTGGGTCTCCCATGGCCGGAGTGAGCATTGTAAGTGCTTAGTAAAGGGAAGCTCTACCCCTCTGTGCTGTTTCTGCAAAAGTACATCATTGCCTATTTGCTTCCACAGCAGTGCTCCCATGAAACGTGAAGTAGTTCTTCAAAAAAGCCAAACAAAATGTTTCAGTGCTGTTATAAAAATGCTTTGATTTTTCATTTCTGGGACAAAACAGAAAAAAAATCAGGATGACCTTTTTTTTGGTTTGGTTTGGTTTGTTTTTTTTTTTTAATTTAACATCTGGACTGAACAACTTAAAC
>VYZW01043512.1:2154-13212 GCA_013401315.1 Balaeniceps rex | reverse complement strand
TCATATTTTCCCCTCCTGCATCCCTGTATCATTTTCTTTTGTTATGGTGACTTTACCGCATGAATAAACTCAATGCCATACCATAAGCAGCCATTCTTCCTTATACAATGTTCCCATCCCCATAGCCTGAAGTCAAGTTGAAGAACAATATTCAGTTCTCTTTTTAGGTTTTTCAGGGAACTTAACTAGGAAAATAGCGAATTGTCAAAATATTTCAGGATAAGATGAACAGACAAAATTTATCTAGGGGCAAAAAAAAAAAAAGGATGTTTGCATTAGTACTAAGAAGCAGCTGTCCTTAATTACCCTAAATGTAAAACAAAATTATTTGACTATTCTAAAAACTAGATGGTTGTGTTATGACATCCATTTGCAGTAGCAAGGCATTCGTGCGTGACACCTGAGGCAACATGAACCAATGTAAATTAATATAAAAAGATTAAACAGATAGAATAAACGAGATGTTTCAAGATGACAAAATATTTTTCCAAAACATGTTGTTGAACTTTTTGCCTCCTAAGATTTTTTTTTTCCACAAATCTTTGCTTTTATCCCCTGATTAAGGATGAAGAAAAAAGATTTTTGAGAAGACAACATTTTCCATAAAAATAATTATATGTTTTTTGATGAATCTCCTGGATTCCCAAGAACTTCTAGAAGGTTATTCCCACGCAGCCACTTTTGGGACGTATGACTCTCACCTCTGATATTTCTCTCCTCCGTAGCCTGTGTAGCAGTATCATAGGAGCACTTGCCACAGACTCCTTTTTCTGCTTCCTCCTTCCACCACGTGCAAGTTTCAAGTTTTATTATTGCAATAAAAATGCTTTATATTGGCTTTTCCCAAGGACATTAAGAGCTTACATGCTGCTGCAAAATAGTCCTTTTCTCAAACATACACTCCACATCATTTGCTGCAAATTGCTGGTGGTCCTTTTCCTGACTCAGAGCGCTCAGAAAACCAGAGTCAACAGGCCATTTTATGGATTCGTTTAGTGGCTAAGGAGAAGAGAGACCTGCCCCGATTTGTGTGGCCGACCTAGGCCTGAAGTACAACTGAACACCTCTGTGTGGGGAAAGGACTCTGCAGAGACCACACAGAGGATTCCCACCACTTTAGCCAAACACCAGTGCTCTTCTGGGTCATCACCTATGGAAAGGAGAGGATCTGACCAGTCCAGAGAGGAGACAAGGCTGCTGGCAATGCGAACTGTGAACATCTACCAGGAGTGATGTTTCTGGTGTCTACAGAAACAGGGAGGGTTGTGCTCGGTAAACAATCAGTTTTCTTCTGGTCATGTATGGTTGCAGAGGACTCCTGGGCATGCATGTAGTTTAGCATGCAGTATGAGTGTTAGCTCCTGCTACAAAAAAAAACCAAAAAACAGGCCCTGACCTTCTTCAGGTCCTTTGTTGAAGAGACTAAAATAGCCTGGGGGCTCTTTTGGTGGTCCAAAAACATAACTGGAAGAAAATGGAAGTTGAAAGAACATGAACCAGTAGACAAAGCTCCTGGTGGAACCTTTGGGAAGGCTGTGGGTTCAATGTTCTTAGGGCTAGATCCACAAAAAGAGTCTCTGCCTCAATTCTGATAGTTGAGGTAGCCATCTAATTGGTATGCAATGATTATATCCATCTCTAGAGTGGATTCTCAGGACCCATTCTGTTCAACCTTCAAAAGCATTGAGGAACTCATGGACAAGTGGATGATCCTCCCTCCACTGTCCTTATCCTTTCCAGAAGAACATGTGCACCTCTCCAGGCATTTAGCTGCTGCCCAGACTGAGGCGCCCAGATACCTTTTGTGTGCAAGGTGCAGATTAGGTACTTTGGACTGGGATCCAAGAGGTGACATTATGGACTGACTTTAGCTCTCTCATTTCTCAGAAAAAAAATTAAAAAAAATTTGAAAGCAGCAACAGTGAACATGACTCTTAGACCTTGTCCAGTTCCTTCTTCTCTCCCTGACTTTTCTGCAATAGTGCAGCTTTAGGGCAATGCCCTTGAAGACTGGAAGGTTTCATATCATCCCCTTCCCACAGACTGTAGAAAAATTACCTTCAAGTCCTTTTGCAAAACCAAGAGAAGGGGAGATGGGGGGAGGCAGAGGGCAGATTTCTCACTTCCTGGCAAGGACCTTGTGCCCTGGGTTACAAGCACTGTGGTGGATCCCCAAGTTCGTCAGAACCTGGAGGCAGATCAAACCGTGCCTTTTTTGAATAGAGCGTGTCAAAAGACAAGAGATCCAATCTCAACAGCTAGGTTTCTAATGCATGTCATCAATGTAACACATTAAACAGTGGAAGTCAGATCGGCGTGAGACATTAAATGAAAAGATTTGCAAACGAGCCCTCCCCGCTGCGCCTTTCAGAGATTTGTGGGAGGTCCTTTTGCCTCTGTCTTGCTTTCCCACCACCTCCTGTCGCTTCCTGCATGAACTCCATCCCCTCTGAATCCCAAAGAAAGTCCCTTTTTTTCCGTCGCTTCTGAGGCTTCATTGTGGCTCTGCTCCCTGCCAGAGGCAAGCCTCCAGCTCCCCTCAGGAAATGTCCCAGCTATCCTTGTGCCCTGGGATCTTGGCCAGATGCCTCTCTTCCTCTCTGTTTGCTCCCTATTCTCCAGAAGCTTTTCCCAACTGAGCCAGCTCAGGTGTTTTCAGGAAAGAAATAGTTTCTTCCTCATCCCATAAGACAGAGAGCAGTCAGGAAAAGGCAGATTTCTCCTTTCTGACCATCCACACCCTTCTCATGAAATGTGCATTAAACCATGTATCAAACTATGTCATCATCTGACACAGAAATGCAACTAACCTCTTCCCCCCTCCTCAAAAAAAGCCCTTCTCACTCTCTCCTTACCTCCTGTTACACAAGTAACTGCCATGTCCCTGGCTGACTTTATATGAAGATCTATTTCACAGAATTATAGAATGGTTTGGGTTGGAAGGGACATTTAGAGGTCATCTAGTCCAACCCCCCTGCCATGGCCAGGTACATCTTTCACTAGATCAGCGTGCTCAAAGCCCTGTCTACCAGGCTGACACTTGACCTTGAACACTTCCAACGATGGGGCACCCACAACTTCTCTGGTCAACCTGTTCTGGTGTCTCACCACCCTCATTGTAAAAAATCTTCTCCTTATGTCCAGTCTAAACCTACCTTCTCTCAGTTTAAACTCATTGCCTCTTGTCCTGTCACTACAGGCCTTCGTAAAAAGTTTTTCTCTGTCTTTCTTATAAGCCCCCTTTATATATTGAAAGGCTTCAATAAGGTGTCCCCAGAGCCTTCTCTTCTCCAGGCTGAACAACCCCAACTCTCAACAGTATCGACCAGAGGAATGTTGTAAGGACAAATGAGGTGCCCTGGTGGCAGGATGAATGCAGCCAGAGAGGTACCATGAATAGAAAAGAGGAAGCAGGTAAAAGAAACTGCCAGGTTCATTATCAAGGGGAAATCTATCCTCTTTTGGTCTCACTTTCTCCTCACATTCTCTTCCAAGGAGAGCAGTGGGAGTCTTGCTGTCAGAAGGATTTCACACTCTTTGGAGTAAACACTGGCAATTCAACAGTAATAATCATAGAATCATAGAATCCTGGAATGGTTTGGGTTGGAAGGGACCTGTAGAGGCCATCCAGTCCAACCCCCTGCACTGAGCAGGGACATCTTTAACCACATCAGGTTGCTCTGAGCCCCGTCCAACCTCGCCTGGAATGTTTCCAGGGATGGGGCCTCCACCACCTCTCTGGGCAACCCCTTCCAGTGCTTCACCACCCTCAGCGTAAAAAATTTCTTCCTTCTATCTTGCCTAAATCTCCCCTCCTTTAGTTTAAAACCATCACCCCTTGTCCTGTCACCACAGGCCTTGCTAAAAAGCCTGTCCCCATCTTTCCTCTAGGCCCCCTTGAAGCACTGCAAGGCCACACTAAGGTCTCCCCGCAGCCTTCTCTTCTCCAGGCTGAACAACCCCAACTCTCTCAGCAACTCTCTCAGCCTGTCAATAATCCCAAAGTGGTATCTACAACATACACAGGGCATGTTTCAAAGCTGTTTATGTCCGTTGGCTTGATTATGCCCCACTTGATGTCAAATCTTTGCCACTAAGTCAGGCACTTGCATGGAGCTTGAACTATTTTTTCTACCAGATGTTTTCTATTTAGCATGGCACCTTTTGAGTTGCTTCTAGGGTGTCTTTCAAACATTCCTGCTGTCCACATCCAGTTGCTAAAGAAAACTCCCTCTGCTGAGTGTATAACCATGCCAACACATCCCACATGCCTACTGCGGTACATGGATATTCCGTGGTGAGCGGCTCTGCAGTCCTGGGGACTGCTCTCTTCCTGCGCTGAGCACCCAGGAGGGTAGGAAAAGGAGTCTAAAATCTGATGACTGCATGTGGCAGTCAGTGTTGAGGAGCAGGAATGGCTGTTGTATGTGTGCGAGGTACAGACCTGACTGTAGAGGAGACACAGGAGCTAGCAGATTATCACTCTGCCTGGCGTTTTGCATTTTGATTTCTTTACGTCAACTGAAATCCAACCTGCTTTGAAATAACTTGGTCCCACCACGTTACCTCTTATGTAGATCTGCCATGGGGAAGCAGGGCATCCATCTAGCTGAAAATTACTTTCTTCTTTCTTGACAGAGTTAGCTTTCACTTGGATTAGTTCCCTGCTGTGACTCAGTGTCCATGCAATGATCTCAACTCTAAATAAAGGAGGTTGCAGGACGGTGAAGGGAGAGATATGAGGGTGAAGCTAGCACTGTCTGTTTGTGAATAGTGTGCCAATGCCATCCTAAAGTGACTGAATAAAATGAAGCGTTTACAGGGATCATCCACCACCGCTTTACTTTTCTTTTGTGCCACAGCCATACTAATGAAATCAACAGAGCCAGGTCTGCATAACGGTAGGGTAAATGTATTCAAGGGAACAGGTTCAGAAAACACAAAAAATAGGTGGTGGGGATTCTTTTTGTGTGTGGACTGAAAATGCTGTTTTTCTCTTCCTGGAGAAGAGATGTGTTAATAACTATTTGGAGGACTAGTCACTGACAGCAAACAGATGGAAATCCTTTTTTTTTAATCTGATGATCAGATAAATCTGTATGACAAGGACTTGGGGAAGGTGAGGAGAGATTTGCTGTCCAAAGACAGGTCAGACTCATCAATAGGCTACGAACTCTTGAGCGATAACTAGGCTTGGAAATACATTGACCCAACTAAACCTTCCTGGCTGGCAGTGTTCACACTGTCTGTGGGTATTGGTGGGTCCTCCTCTTACAGTTTGCTCCCCTGTTGATTTTCCCAGAGTTGGACACTGAGTTCACTGAACTAAAAGCCTCTCCCCCTCCATGGCTCGAGTGTTTCTTTCTGGCATGGCTGTGTGATTGCTCAGTGTCGATGACTCAGTGCTGGCAGGAGGGGAAGGGACTTCCTGAAAAACAGATTGCACGTGTACAGAGGTATACCAGTTGCCCACAGAAACCTTTGCTGCCTGGCATCATGGCCAGGGTTAGGACTCCAGAAAGGGAGGAGGGAGGAAAATTCCAGCTATTAGCAGATATGTTTCTGGAGCTGGCCTTGGTGGAGAAAAAGGAAAAAAAAAAAAAAGACATCTGTCCTCCTACCTGTTAAAGGTATGTGTGTGGGATAAGGAAATGCTGACATGGTAAGGAGTGAGGTCAGAGGGAAGGAAAAGATGAGGAGTGTGATTGTGTCAGAAAAAAGACCGAGAAGGATGGTTACCATCGTGTCTGGGTATGGGTCTAGGAAGTGAGAGGGATATGCGTCTGTTGTGGTTTAGCCCTAGTCAGCAACAAAGCCCCGCACAGCTGCTCGCTCACCCTCCCCCCGCCGGTGGGATGGGGGAGAAAATTGGAAGGGCAAAAGTAAGAAAACTCATGGGTTGAGATAAGAACAGTTTAATAATTTAAATAATAATAATATTAATAACAGTAATAAAAACTGGAATGAAAAGGAGAACAACAAGAGAGAGAGAAACAAAACCCAAGAAAAAAACAAGTGATGCAACCACTCACCACCCGCCAACTGATGCCCAGCCAGTCCCCGAGCAGCGATCGCTGCCTCCCTGGCCAACTCCCCCAGTTTCTATACTGAGCATGACGTCATATGGTATGGAATAGCCCTTGGGGCAGGTTGGGTCAGCTGTCCTGGCTGTGTCCCCTCCCAGCTCCTTGTGCACCTGGCAGAGCATGGGAAGCTGAAAAGTCCCCGACTAGGGTAAGCACTACCTAGCAACAACTAAACCATCAGTGTGTTATCAGCATTCTTCTCATCCTAAGTCCAAAACACAGCACTGTGCCAGCTACTAGGAAGAAAATTAACTATCCCAGCCAAAACCAGGACAGTGTCATTTTTAGAGGGGCTTGGAATAGAAGGTACCTGTTGACGTCAGTCCCCCACCATCTCAGGGAACTGTGCACGGATAAAACACCAAAACACAGCAGCTCTGATTGGAAAAGGGTGCACAGAAAAAAAACAACAGCAGAAAAAAAGATCATACATCCCCTTAACAAACACACATATTCCCTTAACCATACATACAACTCTTCTTTAGCATTCACAAATTCCTTGGGAATCTTTTATTTTATGTATGTGGATATCATTGCCATCTCTCAGGCACAAAGCTGAAGTTTTCTGTAAAATTTCTGCAAAATTTAAACTGTCTGCAAGCACCATTCCTCTGCCTGGTGACTTCTTAATAGAGAACTTAATTGCTGAATATATAGGTGTTACCTTTTATCACATTTCTGGAAAGCAAGCTGGAGACATATAGATAGGAGGTTAGTATTGGGCAGCTTTCACTGCCACTCTTCAAGTGACTTGTTTTAGTTTGTCCCATGCCAACAGGTCGTCTTTCCTTGGCTGTTGATTGGCAGGCAGCTGCCTTCAAAGTATTGTTGCATAAGTATATCTGGATCCTACATCAAGATATCACCATGCAGCAACTACACTGGTGTCAAAGGAACTATTCCTGACCCAGGCGACCTCTGAAACTGGGCTCACACACTGACAAATACCCAAGAGCCTTCTTGCCTTCAGTAAAAGGCCTCCGGATTCCTGCACTTGGCTTATCTCGATTCAGCTCCCTGTCTTGGCATTGACTGCTGGGCGAGGTTGCCTTGAGCAAATCATTCAGCCATCTCCCTCCAGCTATACAGCAAGGATAATCCCCATGCTCACACAGCGTAATGTGAAACTCAATTAATTAATGCTCGGAAAGCATTTTGGCATCCTCACACTACACAAGTATGAAGCGTTATAGATTACTATGATTAACATGGTCCCTAGCTTTTAATGTGTTCACGCAAATCTATTTTAGGGAAATATTTTAAGAACGATTTAATCACTTGATTTATTAGGTTTATACTGGGTGGTCAATAGAAGCAAAACAAACATTTTGCCCATTTTTAAGTTGTGAGGGTTTTTTGTTGTTGGGTTTTTTGGTTTTTTGTTTGTTTTTTTGTTTTGTTTGGGGGATTTTTTTAACAGTGCTGCCCTGCCAGAAAGTGACACAAATTCTGTTAAAGCAATATGAAAAATTTCAGCTACAGCTGAGAAAAGATAATGTCTTGAAAGGATCTTGAGCTACAGCCTGTATCCCCCGCTCCTCTGCTTTGACACTGCGGTGCTTAGTCCTCACCTATTGGTCTGTGAAGTGTGAATTCATGATGCGTGACACCGGTATTATTATTATATTTTCTTGGCTGAAGGGGATTTGACATGGAAAAACACAACAAGCCCAAAATATCTTGCCATGACGAGTATTGAGTTTCTTCTGCAAACATGGGGAGGGAGGGAGCAAACCAACTCGTAACTCACAATCAGTACTTCGGACAAAGCCAAATGCAATTTTGGGCTGTGTGACTTTCTGATTCATTTTCACACTTGCCGATTCCAGTTTAAAAGACAGGAGGTTAAATGGATGTCTTGAGCTACATCCTCAGGCAACGCTAACCTTTGCAGGTCCTCTAAGATGAAAATACCATGCCCATTTATGCCTATTTCCAGTCTAGTTCTGTCAATTTATTTCAGCCTGGTTCAGCCCAGAGACAAAGCAGACGTAGCAGATTTCCATGAGGAAGATATCTGCAAAGGTTTGTGAGTAGAATATGGGATTTCAAATTACCTTCACTGGGGAGCGATTAGTGTGCTTTACTGCTCTGTCATCCAATTTTTCCGAAGCATTGTAATGTTATTAATATTCTAAATTTCTTGTAGAAATAAAAAATATTATATATTATAGTTTGATGTTGTTCTGCTGATGAACAGTTCCTTGGCTTCATGGTCTACCTATTGCTCATGAGCCAGGTTTGAGATCAGTCTTTCAGGAACTTCTGCCATATCCATTTCCACTGAATCTAGATACCAATTTAAAATTTCTGTGTGCCCAGGCATGTTGCTACAAGGACGGTCCTAACAACGGAAGGAAAAATAATTCATATTTCAGGTGATACAACCAAGCCAGACTTTGACTTGGAAGCTATGTCTCCGGGGGAGTGGGAGGAAATAAAGGAAAGCAGGGGCTCATGGTGTGAGCAGTCCTACTCAAGACGAAGAGACCCTTCACAAGAGAGGTGAATGTTTACTTAGTGATGCAAAATATCTATTTTTTTTTCCCTAGGATCTTGTTCTTGCTTTCTGAAATGTAAGTTTTCAGGCAGCAGAAACACCCATCATTTCCATGCTGTGCATACAACACGGACAGACAGCCTTGGAGTTACCCAGCAGTTCTCTAGTCAATGCAGAAAAACTATTACGCAGGGTGTTGAGAACTACAGCTAGCATAGGCAAGTGTCAAATTACTAAGAAATCCCCATACTCCTCAAAATAAGAGGAAGTAAGGAGGGAACTGAATCTCAGGAAGATGTTTCTGAATTGCAACATCTCCCAGGACTCCCCATGGAGTGGTACCTTCTGTCCTCATCCTCTCTCCCTCAGGCATAATCTAGCCTGAGGAGGGAAGTTCATAGAACGAGAAGGAAACAGAAAAGCATCTGATTTTCTTCTCCACTAGGGATAAAGAAAAAATAAAACATTCCAGCTGTGAGAACCTGGAATCAATAGGGAGACTGGACTTGAATTTCCTTGGAAAAAGTTTACAGCTGCTGCTGAGTAGGTTTCAAGCATTTCAAATGGTTACTCTAGAAGCTCAGTAGACCAAATTGGATTGCTCAGCAGAAATAAAAAAACCTACAAAGGTGAAAAAGAACCAACCTTTATGACTTGTGCTAAAACCCCAGGTCGTCTATGGGAAAATAGCATAGCTATGACCCTACCACAAGGTGAATCCAGCGCTGATATGAGCTTTCCTCCTCCCTGCACTGCCTGCCACTAGCCCACCTGAAGCTCAGATTCAAAGATTACACTGATACTGTTAGATAAAACAGGTAAGAGACAGGTTTCTAGCCCCAAAGGTAATAGGCACAGTCTGTCTCATCTCCACAAGTCTAAACTCCCTTCCATCTAAAGTCAGGATGCCCCAATCTAAATAGCCTAGGATAAACTACCTACCTCTGCCCTCCACCCCAACAAAAAAGAAAACAGCAAAGCTCTATAGCTCTACGTACTGTATTGTTCCTCCTACTCAAGCAACAAGAGCTGGCATCTAACTCCTACATTATTGTTATTTAAAGCCTGTTGTGTAACTCCAACACATCGAAACCCAGAGCCTGATCAAAATCCACAACCTGTAAGCTCATCTCGCCATGCAGCCCACAGCCTTGTCTTCCAATACAGATGATCATCTGTTTAATACTGAAGTGAAATCCTTCCTTGTCCTTCCTTGGTCACCATTGCTTCATTCACTCTTTAGAAGGCCACTTTGTGGATATCAGATGTAACATTATCACTAAAGCCCCCCACCACTGCCACTTTCTTATGTGCGGAGGGATGAGGTGCCACAGTTCCATGAGTTACCATCCATCAGCTGTGCTAGGTCATTTATTTTTTTGTACATCCAAATGCAGAGCTTAAGCCATGAGTAATAAGTGTTTCCTTGTCAGTCATAACACCATCATCACAAACTGCTCATCTTTGGTAATGAACCCCTTGTTCTAATAGATATGGATCAATATTATCCAAAATGCTTTAAGATTTTAAATAACCGATATGAGAGATGTNATACCAACATTTTTCAAAAACAAAAATGTAAGGAGGAAAAGTCAGGTAGTTCAAACACTTTTTTCCCCATCAATTTGGATAAAATTTGTTTCAATGTTGACCATTTTGACAATAATTACCTCTAATTTTTATAATATATTTTTATAATTTAATTCAATTCAAAACTCTGGAGTTCAATCAATGGAAACTGAATTGTTTACAAAATAATCAAACCTTTTCCGAGGGGAGAAAAAAAAAGTCAAAACTCTTTGAACTTGACTTTTTCCCAAAATCAAGACTTAGTTCTAAAGGGGTGAAATCTTAGGGTGATTTTCAATGACAACAACAACAAAAATTAATAGCTTCTATCATTATTTGGCAGGATTTTGACCATCAAATATGAACCTGTACATTATGGAAGCACAAAATTTCATTTGTATTCCACTAATGTATTTTCATGAGTTTTCTTCTTCCTTGTCTTGTTTAAAAATTCCCTGACAATCACCTTCCTGATGCTTGTATCGCAGCTGAAGGTTAATCGTGATGTACACCACCTTGTTTTGCATGGAAAAAAAAGAAAGGTGTTGAAGTTGGCTGCAACAATTGTCTCTTGTTCTGTTTGTTTTCTATTTCTGAATACATGCATCTTATTTTAGAGTATCTAAAAATAAAAGGAGTAGATGTCTAAAACTACTGTATTGAAATAGAGGTGCAATAAATTAAAGTTCATTCTAAGTATATTTCACATACTGGGGATGAATTGATGTCTATGAATATTCCAGAGACCCTCTCATTTTTTATTTAGGAAAAAAATTGGATTGGTTTACAAGCTTCATTGGGTTGGAGCCAGACAGCCCAACTCCTATTGCCTGTGAAGCCAAGAGGATTCTGTCCCTGGATTTCCATGCTAACAGCACAACACACTGAGAGAGGTCAAAGAAT
>VYZW01043511.1:8876-47874 GCA_013401315.1 Balaeniceps rex | reverse complement strand
TCTGTTTATGAATGCTGCTTGGTAACAGATACAATATTCCCACAGTTTTGGGGCCACTGAATATTATCTACAGTACAACCACGAGGAGTCACAGAGTCCTACACATGCACCAGGAGGAGAAGAGGGCCTTCAAAGGACGTAGATCTTTCCATACAAAGATTGTGATCAGTAAATCACAGCCTTCTCTTAGCCTGTGTATTTTGCTGGTCCTAAGACAAACTTCCCACAAGTGTACTCTCATTTCTGCTGAATCAGCCTTACAATTATGACCACTGAGCAGATGATAACGAACGAAGAAGTACTTTGTCATGTGCAGGATACACATGTATCATGTGTATGGAAACGGCTGATATATCAGGAGGAGTTACTTATTTCTCAGAGAGGTCAAGAATAGTGCTAGAGTCAGTGTCTTCTTATTGAAGGATAGCCGCTGGGAATGGTATCCTTTCAGACAGCTCCAGCCACAACTGCAACAGTATATACCCACAAAGTACTTCATAAACAGATTTATCAAGTCCATGGACATACATGGTTAATTGTACAGGGCTCATGGTAAAGCTCAGTGCAACTTGCTCTTGCATAACTCCTTTGAGGTTTAGTTGGCTGAACTTTACTTTTCATAAGTCATTTGATAATATGTAAAATAAAAAAAAATGGGAGGATTATAAAAAATTATGTTAGGCACAACAATAACAGACAGACTGGGCTCCTAGCTGAGAAACAAGTTCTCATCAGATAGGAAAAAACAGGGAGGGGAACAAAGGAAGAAAAAAATTGCTTTTGGATCAGAATAGAGAGGAATGTGTTGTTATCATTTGCAGCCACAGAGCGATGCCTCTTTTTATTTTTTAGCTGTTCTTTGCTGTTGGTGGCTACAGGGACACCTTTCCCTGCAGCTGGCCAAGCATCTGAGTCAGTTGTTCCCACAGGAGACATAATGTCCCTGTTTGTAGGTTGTGCGAGTGAGGCAAGAGGAAACACTTTAAAACGACCCTGCCCCACCCTGGCTGTAAACACCTGAGTTCACCACCACACTGGCCCGCATCCGAACCCTGAGCCCATTCCCTGACCTGGGGATCTGTAAGAGAATGGCCATTTTGCCATGGCCCAAAAAAGTGAACACCGTAAGACTGACCCGGTTCAGTAACTCAGGGTGATGCCTGGAGGCTTGTGGCTGAAGGTAGCACAGAGGGGGTTGGAAATGAATCAGGGGGCTACTCAGCTCAACATCGCTAACCAAAAGCTAATCTAATTAGTAGCCACCAAGACCTGCTGCCATCTGCTCTTGAGTTGCCTGTCTGAGCCTGGTCCTGAGTTTAAATCTCTGCATAAAGATACAGATCTACAGTGTGTCTGCAACGCTGTCCACATCAGAGATGGCTTTAGTTATCTCTTTTTTTCATGGTCTCAGCAGAATAATTGAGCATTAGATCAGCTCAGAGATGAACCACACCTCTTGCTATACTTAGTAGCTCAGGCTAAGATGAAGTGCAGAGCTCCATCTTCTCTGGTTTCTGGGGACAGAGACCTCCAGGACTCTCAGTTCTCTGTCTCTGTTCCCCCCATTTGGCTCACTAGCATTCATAGTCTGTCATTTTGTGGACCACACCCCACTGGAGGTCTCTTCTGGGGCTGCACTCCTCTTTTTTTTTCCCCCCCTCTCCTTCATGATTTTCTTCCTATACTTAAGTAGTTGTTTTGGGGTGTGTTTGGGTTTTTTTGTTTGTTTGTTTGTTTTTCTGGGATGCTGAAGATATTGCCTCCTCTGAGCATGTGTTAGCTTTTTTATTTTGGTAGGCCCATCTCTCTTTCCCCCAAGACCTGTGTAGCTGCACCTGGATATGAGTAGTTTTCTCCCTCAAACTCCATTGCACCCTGGCTCCTCGTCTGAGAAGGAGGGAAGAGGGGCTTTTACTGTGCTGGTTGACTTTGCCCATCCCTCTCCGGATCTGAATAGGCCAGCATTATTTCACAAGTGCTAAATCCACTCACAATGGTTTTAAATGGCTGAGCTGCTGAGCCAGCTGAACAGCAAACACCAGAGGGGAAACCACATTTCGTGAGCGCTTCAGATTCCTTCAGACTGTACGTGGAGCCATTAAGAGCAAAGTAAAACCCTTTGACACAACTCCCTTCGGCAACTTTTTCACAGCCCCATGCCAAAAATGGGGGCTGGCTAAGGAATTGGTCCAGAATCAGCTCCCAAGAATCTAGCACATGAAGATGAAGATGGAGTTCAAATCTGTTTCTGTTAAAAGGGAGGAAAACAGCAGCATATTATATTTTCTTGTAGCACATTAATCCTTTGCTGGATGTCTCTCTGATCAGTGTGGATTGCCAGTCAACATATCACCATGGGCAAATGATGAAAAAACCCAGGTGTGTATGTTATGCAGGAATATTTTTAATCGTATTTGTGTTTATATCTGTTTTCCTTATTCTTTACATCTAAGTTAAGAAGAACCCAGATTGTATATCTCATGGTCTTCTGATCACCCCAGAAGAAGTAGATCTTCAGTTAACACAACCAGCCAAGAAATATCCAAGAATGCAAACAATTATCCCATTGCAATAAGATGGATGAAGACCTATCTAAAGGAGCTGCTACTTCTGTCTGTCCAGACTTGTGAAGACAGGGGACTTAATTCTACCTTAGAAGACATAATTGCATATTGCCTAAACGAGTTCTTTCACAATGATCTGGGTTAACTTAGACACTCAGTAATGGAGGTTTCCTAGCCCAGACAGTCTTGATAGAGTAATTACTTTGAGCAGTTGAATTGAGGGAGCAATAATAATAGATGGTGGTGGCAAGGATGAACCTCCCCCCTTCAGCACTTCAGCTCCAGTCAGCAAAAAATGTGTGGCCACAGCCTGAAATCACAAAGGGGCATGCAGGAATGTTTCATCTTGAATCAGCTGAAAAAAGGTGCAAGCTTAAAGTAGAATAGTTGCATCAAGAACCTGTATAGTCATTCTGAGTCAGAATTTATGTTTAATATAATGTAGCTTGTTTCACTTTGACTTTGGGGTTTGCTTCCTACACCAACATGGTCAAGCATGACTCTAGCTCCACCAAGAAAGAGGTGCAAACACAGCTGTGTGCCTGAACTTTTGAAAGCGTGTTGAAATTTGTTTCCAACTGATGTTGAAGTTACATTCAGTAGGGAAGGAATTATGTTGGGTCTCTTATTGACTGCTTCAGTTAATGTTCTTCTTTGCATTGTGTGAAGTAACAGAGTGGTCTCTGATGACTAAATAAAACAATCTTTAACAATTTCTTCAAAAAATAATGGAGATTAAGAATTTAGCCACTGAGAAGTAGAGATGAAACCACAGAACACACTGCTGCTCCATGGCAATCCACCCATCCAAACAGAGATGCTCAGACTTTCCTTCCTGCTTCTGTCACTTTCTACTTGTGTGTCCTTGGGTACATCAGTGGTCATTTAACTGTCTCTGCCTTGACTTAATATCTGTAAAATAGGCAGGAAAACACCTCTTGCTCCATGTGGGGATTGTGAAACTAAATTTACTGATATTTATAAAATGCTTGGAGAATGAGGGACAGCAGAACTTGGTTCTCACACAAGTCCTGTGAGAGTATGGAGTATTGCAGTTGTTATTTTCTGCAGAAACATTCCTTCAGTAAAACCTAGGTCACAGAAAAATGGTTGGTTGCCCTTTGGCTCTTGTTAGATTGGTAGGAGCAGTTATTTTTCTCACATAACTGAGGTCTGTGGTGAATTTGGGGCTTTTTTTTTTAATCCCCCAAAATATTATTTGGAGTTGTGCGAGTGCAAAGAGAAAACTCCTGCAAATATGCATAAATATTTGCAAAAATTAAAAACCTAAAGAAAAAAAAAAAGAGCCTGAACAATCCACAAACCAGTACATCATCTCGTTTTCTTGTTCTCATTTCTCTAAACCTGCTGACAGGATTCCCCCAGAATTTCCAGCACTCGCTGAACCTTGACCCAAGCAGCTTCATGAGAAATTTCTTCCCCAAGGGTTATTTTGGATAGAAAGTTCTAAGGTCCCGAGTATAATGGTTTTCATAGCTGTAATTATAGAGTCACACATCTGATTCATGTAATTTCACAAGGAATTATAACTTGCCTGGTTCAAAGGAGTATGTCAAGGTGTATGGTAACTGGTGATGTGAATCTTGCAGCATCTGCACATGGGCTCTTCCATCATTCTGGTGTCCAAATGTTTCTGTTACATGTTTACATACCTGGGGCGGTCTAGATTACAGTAGTGGAGCTCATTTCTTGTATTGCCTTTTCTCAGAGAGAGTTTTATAAACATTTGACTCACAAGCCAGGGATGGGGAAATGGCAGTGAAAATGCCCATGCACCCTTTCGTACTTGGACAAGCTCACACTTCTGTGTGTGGTTATTGTATGCACACAGCATTGCCCATTTTTGGTTCTCAGAAGAGAGACATAACAAATGAATACATATTTTTCAGGAAGGGCTGAGAGATGGTGACTTGGGCTGAAGGCTTCCATTTTTAGTGGCTAAATGAGTGGAGGTGCTGTACCTGTTTGTCAGCTGAGGGCGAACAGAGAAGCAGGTGCATGGCTCTGAGGCATGGGCTGGAACGAAGCTGAGGGAGGCAACTTTTTGACAAAATACACAAAAATCGATTTAGCCACGTACTTCATGTTGCAGAGGACTCCCACTCACAAAGATGTCTCAGTGGGAGGTTTTGCTGATGGCCAGCCAGAAGAACCGTGTGTTGCCACCACCATAACCAGATTTATGATTACTCACTAAATAAACCCCACTCCTTGTGCACTCAAATCTGCAAGCTGCAAGTGTGGGTGAGATGTATCTGTATCTCAATGTGTGAAACAGGTATGTGGCAAGAGATGGTGCCCCTAAAGGTTGTGGCTGAGGAAGAGATGGTGGAACAAGGGGGAAGGGGTCCCACTGGTGGCCAATGCACAGGCACTGTGAGCAGGCCAGGCCAAGCTGGCGGTGTGGCACGGGGACGGCAGGAGGGTTGTCCTGGGACAGTTTGGTGCGGCTGCTGGCTGAGCTTGTCCTCCAAACAGAGTGTAGCCACGTTTACTTGCTGCCACTCTCAGTGGGGCATGGGGCCCCTACCATGCAAAGCCCTGAACATCCCCTCAGCCCCCAGTGCTGTGCAGGCACCATCTTGTCACCCCAGGTTCTGTGCCACTTCACCCCCTTCCAAGCCCCACAGGGAGACCCCATGCCTCCTGGGCCTTGCTCCCTCTCTGCTCTCCCTGCTTCAGTTGTACGAGCTTTATAAAGTAGGCACAGAAATCTGTTATTACTAACAAGCTTTTGTAGCTGTCAACCTCTGGGGTCCTCTCCCCTTACCTCAGGGGAGGTGGCAGCACCCCCCAACCCAAGTGACTCCCTCCCTCCCAATCTCCTCTTCAGAAATGCCTGGGCTTCCTCGGCTTACTTTTATACAGCCCATTTCCCCTCCTTCACAACTTTGACCATTTCTAGCTGTGATCCGAGCTCTGGCTCTGCTGTGGTTATCAGACATGGAGGCGAGGTGCTGTGCACTCCAGTCTGCGATGAACCAACTCTACAAGGCAGTGGGGAAAAATGTCCTGTAATTTACTGTTATGGCAGCCCCAGCTCTGAGTGAAACTCGTATGTCTAGTGCCACATATTGCAGACCAGCATGAATTGTTGCTGTGGGCCTATGTGCAACTGCAGGCAGAGCCTCTCATGGAGCCCAGGGAGGTCTGGGTATCCCTCATCCCTGTGAGGCCGAAGAGGCATCACCACTCGTTCAGCAGCTTCGCCCTCTGCTGCAGCGGGCCCGGGGTCTGAATGCTCTGCGGTCAGTGTCCTCTGGCAGCACAGCCTCCCTTCTGTAGTTTATAGCACTAGCAGGCAACTTTTCAGATACATCAGAGGAAATGACTGTTCTAACAGCACATCATTGCCTTTTTCTTTCTGTTGCAGGGTTATCTTAATCCTACTCTAACCCTAAACCCAGCGGAAGAATCCTATTTATCAACAGTCCCTTGTACTCTTCTGTGGGAGGCCTCTGCTTGCCTATTGTTTCAGTGAGCGCAGATTTGCTGACTGATGGGTCAGTCAGGCTAATTCACTATTTGGTATGCTCTCTATCAAAAGCCCCTTTGCCCCCTTTCCCTTCTCTGCCTTCACATGCAGAGCTTCATGATGAACATGGCGTGCCCAGTGCACAGCACGGGACCAGGGTGCCTCTCTCAGAAAGACATTAATACTTTTCTTTCACCACCCCTCAACAAGGTGGAGTGCAAGGGACCAGATCAGCCTCTGCTGTCATGCCACTGATTTCCATGGGATAACTCAAAGGGTATATTCGACTCCACGTGTGCCTCATTTTCCCCATATACCCTAAAACCTGGGGTCCAGTTTCTCAAGATGAGAAAATACCATCCCCATGTTTGGGAAGGGCATAAGCGAACATTCACCCTAAGTGGGAAAGCTGGCCGTGTCTAGGTAGAGCAGGCAGGAGGAATGTATAGAGGAGAGGAGAAATGCCACATCTCTCTGTAGAACACAGGACCAATTAGTACTGGCTGTAAGAAAAAGTCTCCTTCTTCTCAGCATGTTGTGATCGTGCTGTCTGTCTTCTGGTGTGAGCGTTACTGGTTTCTGGGACCAGCATGGGTAATGCTATGCAGACCTGCAGAACCCTAACCCTGCCAGAAAGTGGTTAGTTTTCTCTGAGTTTAGCTCTCTGAACCAGCTTTACCAGGGTCAAATGCATGGCACAGGCAGTGGGGTACACCCCTGGGAGTAGGGAGTGGGATCCTGCTTGAGGGGCTGTAGTAATTGGGTTAGTTTAGTTACACAGTGAGATAAGTTCCTCAAACTCTTCATGGCTGAGTTGCACACACCATACAGGGATGTCACAGGAATGGCTCTTTCTGAAGCACTTGGGATTTTCTTTCTGAAAGGCTCTTTCTCTCTCTCAATGCAGACTGTCATTATCCAGGCCCAAATTACAGAACCCAGATAATGCTACTGAAGTCCACTGGGGCAGGGACACTGCTCGGTTACTGATATTAGACTGCCACCATTCTAGGAAATGGCTGAAGGAGAGTAAAGGTCCTACGGCACTTGAAAGCACAAGCTGGCTGTTGCTGAAGAAGCAGGCAAATACGTGCCCGAGCCAAGAACTTGTAAGCACATCACAGCCTCGAGGCACAAGTTAGAGCCACAAAAAAACCCACAAAACCAAAAGTCTAACTCAGTTGTGAACACACTCCCTGCATCTCCTCATGAGGCCTAGACTGAAAGTGGGATGTGGGAGATGGGATTTACAGTGGTAAGTGGGACTTTCCATTTGTTTTGTGGGCATTTTGGAAAAGTCCCCACTGTCAGGCCTATATATATAATGCTATTTATCTGCCTGTCTAAAATCTTGCTGCTATAGATCTCGTCAAAAACCGAGCACTGGAAGTAAATTATCCAATTATTTAACATCGTTTTTCCTTGCAAGTTGCTTGTAAACCTGTCTTTATTTCCGCAGATGTATTTTGCATTCAAAGTATTCACCAAACAGCTCCTGCCAAAAAATTTCAGTGGAGGGTCTGTTTTCCAGAATGATTATTTTATCTGTTTACTCTTTTTGCTTTTGATGTGTGAATGATTCCCTAAATGGTGAGGTATTATTTCTGCTTCTCGTCCCAGAGGATTGTAAATTTTTTTATCCAAAGAGTAAGAAACTATAAAAAGAAAGACGCAACTTACAATATATAGCCTCTTTTGCAACACGAATATGGATGACATTCATCCGGCGCACATCTCTCAAACTCTCATTTATACAGAACATAACGCCCATTCATGAATAAGAAAATATAAAATCACAAACCTAATAAAACTCTGGAGCCATTTAGTATCAGCCCCAATCTTTGCTCTGTTCTGTAATGTTCATCTGGGGCTCTGACAGACCTAGCCATGGCAATAATGTGTGAGTGTTACTGATTTCGGCTGTCCACAGACTTTCCCCTGGCTACTGCTGCTGTGGTGGGAGTGGTGGAACGGATGTTGTCTCAGTCGCTCCCATTCAGAGTCTGGTACATTAGCTTAAATCACCGATGAAACAGGGTTGTGTTAAGATGCCAGATCGTGAACTGCAGCAGCTGAGGTACACAGCTAAACAGATTTAATGAGTCTTTTGCTGCTGAAAGGAACCATCCTGTATGTCTCCCTCCCCCTCTTCCCCCCCCTGCAAATCTCTATGGAAGGGCTGGAGGCAAGAGCCAGGGGGAATAATAGCATAAAGAAGTGCAGATAAATCAGCCAGAGTGTGACTATCGAAGCCATACTTCTAATTTATAAACCTTTGTTTCCTGAAGTAAAAAGAAATTGTTGATGGGAGCTTGTTGGGTTGTTTTATTTGTTTCTATCCCAAATGTGTTTTTCTGATCCCAAATATCTCAGGATATACTCTGTTATATGTCATCAGGATACTTGTCTGCCTGCCTGGTTTCTTGTCAATGGCAGATGCTTAAGGTGAAAGTTTCACTTGGAAGCCACAAATAGAGATGTCTGAGAAGAAGAATGCATCATGTTAAAGTTTTATCTTTTAATAGGTAAATTAATCTTTTTCATTAAAAGATTTTAATTCAAGTTTTATCTTTTGTCTTAGCGCTTGGCTGGCTGGCATAGATCTGGTGAGGCTGCTCTACAGCCTTGTGGCTTCTTTTTCCATTTCAGCACCATTTCCTTTCAGCATCTCTCTGTGCACAGTTTGAGGTTTTGTTAGTCTTCCTAGAAGTCAGAACTGGAAAACAGACTCCTTTGAACACACAGAATAAGAGAATTTTTGTGAGGGAGAAAGTGGATTAATGGGAGATACTTCCTGCTGTTAAAAAGCAGTCCTAGGTCTCACTTATGGACAGTTGGTTTATAACTTCTCTAATGCAAGATACCACTTGCAGCCTGGTCAGCAATTGTGCCATTGCCTGTAGGGAACTGAAAAGGGTATTTATTTTTATCCTGCTATTGGCTTACGGGATTTGAAAGTACCTTTTTTAGCTTGCATAACTGTAAATATTGTTACTGGACCTCCTGATCTCCCAATGCTTGCTCCAATATTTGACCTTCTGACCGGCTCCAGGAGATGGCAAATTCCACAGGCTGATGACATGCTGGGTGAAGGAGTGTCTCCTGTATGGAGACTTTTAGTTTTGCTGAGTGAGCTCCTGTTCTCATGCTTTAGGATGAGCAAAAAGGTTGGGGGCTGATCAGTTCCTCTTAGAGCCTTCTTAAATCTCGATTGCCTCTTCTAGCTCTCTCCTACGCTAGGCCAGAGGCTCATATTGTTTTAATTCTCTCGTTACCTGTCAAGCCTGGCTACGTAAAGGTTGTATAAGAAATCACAGAATCATTAAGGTTGGAAAAGACCTCTAAGATCATCTAGTCCAACCGTCAACCCAACACCACCATGCCTACTAAATGCTAGTAGGTACTGTGCAACTGCTTTGGGTACAGGACCCTCTCCCTATAAATAAAAAATCCTATTTCTGTATTGTATCATAGTTAACTTTCATGACTGTTCCTGCTATTCCATCCAGGAGCTCTTTGAGGAGAAGTGAGTCATGCATTACCACTCCAGAGCATTCCCACAAGCTCTTCATAAACCCACAGCTGGAAACTTCCAAGAAGACACCTGCTCTGCCTTCGGTGCGCAGAGCAGGGACTCAAAAGAGGCTTTTAAACGTACTTTCAGCTGAAAGACTTTTCTTTTTTCCTTCCACTGATCACTCCTTCCCTCACCTCACACTTCTCAAGGCACGTCATGCCAGGACCCTCTGCTTGTCTCAACTATGTGGTCGTATGTAACGCTCCTTCCCTCCCCTGCCAGCACTGTATATTTCGATCATAAGCATGCAGGAACCTATGTGCATTCACCTGTATTTTGTACTGTCTAGTCGCTTCATGAAATCCCTGTGAGGTGTCGGAAATCTCAGTAGCATGATTTTTCTTGTGGCAACCTGTGTAGAGGTGGATAGAAACACTCCACACCTTCCTGCTCTAGAAACAGCTAGGTATGCTCTTTTCAATTTTGTAACTCAAGAAACCTTTGATTTTCGTGGCTTACGTATTTGGGTATCATCACAACTAAAGATGTTGAGGATCACTTTCGGCTCTTTCTCCAGGGTTGAAAGAGAAAAATCTAAAATCCAGATTTTTCAGAAGTTTATGAGCATTTTAACCAGTGAAGCTGATTTTTCATCTGTGAAACCTGGGCTTTAAATCCACTGTAGACCTGAAACTTTCCACTGGCTGGAAAGATTTAATATACAAGGAGCTAATCTGACTTTTTATTTAGCATAATTTTCTTGTTCTCTTTGCCTTTTGCCCCCAGTTCCTGGCTTACTGCTTTCTATATTTTTCCCCTGATTATCTACTTCTAGGAAAGCCTAACCTCTCTCTTCCTCAGACCTAAATAGAGTACATTTTCACCAATTGTCACAGTTACCTGTGTATCTTCCTCAGTTAACGTGCCTCTTATCTGAGCATAACTGCTCCTAGGTCTTAAAAAACTGCTCTTCACCACATATCTCAGAGGACTTACGTTCTGCAGGATCAGGGGGTCTCAGTCCTTCTTTCTAGTTAAGGGTAATTGTCCTGATTATTTCAAAGGGCACAAATCTTTCCATTTTAGTTTCTTTGATAGGCCAAAGAAGTAAAAATTGAGACCCCAGATGGACTTCCCCATTTTCAAGTCTAAGGATGGTTAAGACCATTACAGACAGAAAAATCAGCTGCAAAATTTGGACCTTGCTGCCGACCCTCCCAGGGCTGGAAGCTGCGCCCTGGGGCAATGCTTCATATTCTTCCCTTCTCCAGAGTTGTCTCAAGTGCGGATCGAGACTTGAACTTCTGAAGTTTGACGGGTGTTTGTGATCTGGGCTTTTGATTTCATTTCATCTCTAATAGTTTCTTTTTCCAAATGCTTGGGTAGTTGCCCTTTCCTAGAACACACACTGAGCAGAAGAAACACCCTTCTTAAAAAACACAAACACTTAGAAGAGGAACACAGAGAACTGAAAGAGCTTCACCAAGAAGTTTTGTTTCTCTATAAACCCTGCATAGGAAACCCTGGCCTCTGCATTCCCTCAGCATTTGCTGTATTTATTTCTTTTCCTCCTCTCCAGATTGGGAGCGTTTTCTGCCAAACAGAGAAAGGCTTTGTGAGATGAGGAACGGCTCAGATTTTTGCAGCTTATGAAGTATGTGCTGCCTCCTTCTGAGAGCTGAAGGCTAACTTCTGCCCCTGCTGTCCCTCCTTCCCCCAAAAAGCAGCTCTTTTTAGTAATACCCCTCTTCTTACCCTCACTCTTTTGGAAGAAGCCTTATAACAGTTCCTGGCAGAACAGAGCAGAGATCCTGCCACTAGCTTTTCTTCAAAGGAGAACAGAGGAAAAAAGCAGCACTGAATTTTTCAAGTGAAATTGGCTGCCAAAGCTGAGGAGCAAATGATAGGAGCGCTGTGTATTTCCCCCAAACTGGGGATCTTCTCTCCTACTTCTCCCTCCCACGGGTATTTCCCCAAGATGGACTCACTTGAAGATTGATGCTCTCCCCTTCCGAGGCCATCCTTTTGCCCCGAGGTCTCTTTCCTCTGCAGACCGCGCACGGAGCGGGGCACTCTGCACTCCCGGAGACTCTCTCTTTGCTGGACCGGGACGCGCAGCTGCTGGAACAAACCTGCTATTCATCTGTCGGCGTCCGCCCGCCCGCCTTGGCATCAGCTGGGGGGTGAGAGAGGGGGTGGCACGCCAATTCTTCATTGTCCGGCAGTCCGTGGAACAAGCGTCCCTCTTAGACTTTCTGTGACATTTGTGTTCGTTACGTGTCTGTGCTACCTCTCTCAGGCCAGCTGAGCCTCATGAGTTCACTTGGGCTGGGACGCGGTGATGCAGCCAGTGTACCAAGAGGTTCCTGGCATGGGCTGTGCAGCCGTAGCAGCGATCCCGATCTCTCCCTCTCTCCCCAGCACACAGCAGAGCATATGGATGAAAAAACTAACGGTTCAAGAGATTAGCTCCAGAAAGTTGTGCCTGCTAGCTGCTGCTGCTGCTGCGGCAAAGATATTGTTACGACTCAGATAAAATTTCCACTTTACTCTGTTTATACTCCCTTCTTCTCAGTTTTCTCCCCAGCCAAAATGCCCTTCCTTTCCCTTCCCCAGCACTTTTTCTAGTTGAATTTGATATGTCTGGTCTTAGCTGAAATCAAATCTTGCTTTTTGCTTGAGTTAAAAGCAACTACGAATGACATTGGAATGGAAACATATGCAGCCAGAATCAAGTCACAGTGTGGAAAAATATGTTGTTATTGTTATTAGGTGGAATCCTCAGGCAGAAAGATCAGCGTCATTCTCTAGATTTTAGAGAAACAGAGTAGCAGAGCTATGCTGTACTACCTGCAGATCAGGTAGGCATGTTTGGCTTTCGAAGGACAATTTCTGTAGTTACAGTAGAATAGAAAATTTATGGTAAGTAATATATTCTGTTTAAACAGTTTAGCCAAATGCATGTTCTAGTACCCCAGCCTGGCTAAAAGTGCTGACAAGTCTGTCAGTTGACGATCCTGTTGCATTGATGCTTCCCAGCAAAAGGCCTCATTTTGCAATGAAAATACCAGTGCTTAGTACTGCAAGTTCATTTCAAAGTGCTGATGAATTTAGCCTCTCTGCATTCCTCTCAAAGAGCCTTTTTTTTTTTAACTTATAGCTGTATGAGCTGCAGCAGCGAGATGTGTTTAGGGACTGGGCTAATATCACACAGGAAAGCGGGGCTAGGATACAGCTCATTTCATCCTTAGAGTTTGGCCTGAGGCTGAAAGCCTGTCAGGAACCATGAGGCTGATTCTACAATCAAAAGCCACCTTCACAGTTCCTACTTTTGAATGAAAATTACAATCCCCGTGTCTTGCTATCACTGAAGTGATTGTTTGAATCCTACAGGGAAAAGGAGGTGAGGGGCAAAGAGGCCACTCACTGCAACTCTTCAGCACCTGTTGGCTTTTTTTTTTTTTTAAATGTAAGGAGCATTTAAACCAAAATGCAGCCATCTGCTGCTGCTATTGACTTGCTCGCCTGATGGGGTAAAAACTCTCTGTAAACGTGCTATTGCACAGATGTTAATATAGATAATTACCTGTTTTAATTTACTTTTCTTAGTATAGTCTATAAAAAGATGCTATGGTTGATCAGTTTATAAATAAATATTGGTTATTAATAGATAATTTACACTGGGTGGGTGTCCACTGTGTTTGTTGAGGCACTCCTGGGAGTTAAAAGAACTTCATGTTGTGCAGGTTCTTTGAGAACAGGTTTCCAGCAAACAACCCATGAAGTCTGGCCAAAGTTTTTTGAGTCCCTGTATGTGCCATAAGCATAAAAACAAGTCCAAAATATCTTCTAGTGGTCAGACAGGAATGAAGTATCTATCATTTTATTTAGGAGATAAACAAATATCACCAGTGTACAAATTTTAGACAAGACTGCGTGTTATATAACAATGTGCCTTTTTAAAACTAGTTTTTCTTAGCACTCTATCTAAATGCTATGCTAGGGGCTTTTTTTTTTTAAATACAGTCTCCAGAGAGGTATTGCAAAGAGTAATAATCTTGCACTATGTCCTCAGAATATCTACAGAAATCAGCCAAAACTTACAGTAACCCTTGTGTCTTTGTAGACACTTCAGTCAAACCAGTTCCCAATGCCCTCTCCCAGGATAACATGAGTGAGTCTTTCTGCAAAGCGTATTAGTAGTAATGGCTGTATCAGCCTCCCTTGAAGTGTCTGGAGCCAAACACATTAGAATGAGAAAACTTCAAACAATAAAATTTCTCTTAGAAATTATTTGTCTATGTCATTAATAGCAAAGCTCAGAGACAAAAAACCTGAGAAGAAAGAAGAGTGGGTTTATTTTAACTTGAATTGTAACAGCTGCCCAAGAAAGGAGTGCCTCAATGAACACAGTTATAACTAAGATTTACTTGTTATTAAGCGCGATTACAAAGAGCTACATTTTTCAAACTATCTTTCTAGTATCTGTTAATTATGATGCAAGAATTCACCATTGTAATGGTCCAAAGATTAAGGTATAGAAAATGCAGCCCAAGTTCTAAAAGGGATTGTGTGACATGAGTGGCAGCACTCACCAGTTTTAGACTCAACAGCCCCCGAACTCTCTTCCAGTCTGGTTTTATAACACAAGAGAAGTGGGAGACCTCAAAAATGTGGCTGTCTAATGGATGTTGATTGATTAGAGAGTCTTTCTGGCAATGCATACTAGAGATGGATAGGGAAAGAGCAGTGTTCCTTGAAAGGAGGGTGGGGAGCATCTGGGGCATGACGAAGAGCAAGTATGTGATTTCCCTTGCAAGATCAGCCCACGCTAGCTGAGAGTGCAGGGGAAGCTCTGTGGATCAGCCACATAAGTGAATGTGGAGGAGCATGCATGCAAAGTTGCTTATTTCCACCCCCATCCTCTTCCCTCCCTTATGCCAGCCAAAGTACTTGTGCAGCCACCCAAGAAAACAGACAGAAGAACTTCTTCCAGCTGGAAAAAAACATAAATTTGCAGGCTATTTTTTTGGCTGGGATCAGATCCCTGACCTGGTTCTGCACATAATTGCACAAACACTTACACTGGCAGTAGGGAGGGCGCCCAGCGGGAAATGGAAAAAGCAGCTGGGAGTGGAGAAGGGTGGGGACAAGCTGGTTCAAGCAGCATTGCTGCTGAATGTGTAACCACAGCGTTGCAGTGCTGGTGTCACCAGTGGGGCTGGCCTCTGCAAAGGGGACATGAGAAGAAGAGCTGCAATTCCTGGGCTTCAGCACTAACCAGTAGAGACTGCTGGCAGCAGAAAGTAGGCCATGCTGTCTGAAGACTGATGCAAGAATTGCTCTTCCCCACCACTCTCGGATTTGTTGCAGTACTCAAGAGAGAACCATAACCAAGACTGCAAGAGTTTCTGTAGGACAACTACACTTCTAACAGAGCAAACAACAGGGCAACTTCTTAACTCCTCCAAGGCCTCGATTTTGTGTTACAAAAGTGGTTTGGTTTTGGTTTTGAGACACCCTTTCTCCACCCTGTAATTTCGGGCCACCTCTTCACTATATCAAGAAACAAGTGGGCTACTGATCTATTATGGGTTCATTTACCTGATTCTCTGAGAGGATATGAATCCTCTCTGAACCTTGACCTGTTTAGCCTTACAGAATGAAAACCAAGAGGGCTACTGATGCCAGCTACAAATCCACTAAACTAGAAAACTCTAGGGAGATGGAAATGCAGCATTAGCACAGGAACTAATTAAACTGGCCAGGAAAAAATGCTAGGTTAGAAATTAGAGGAAGGTTCTTGGCTGTCTAAGTGCTGATGTTCTGGAGAAGCCAGCCAGTGAGAGGAGCAAGGACAAGCAACCGAACGGGACTGGAGATGGAGTTTGCTGAGTTTACCAAAACGGCTGTCTGTGACAGCCAGGGACTGACCCTGCTAACCATTCTTGTCTCAGGTCCTATTTTCTGTGTTTCACTGGTGGTTGTCTCTGAAGAACAAAACTCAGCAATGCTGGAGTGCATGCCGCTGCAAAAGTGAAGGCAAGTGACTAGGTAGCCAAAGGCCCATTTTTTGTAATTTCTTTAGGAGCATTAGTCCCATTGTCTTCAGTTGATGGTAGGGTTATAGCTCCTGGTTGGCAGGACTAGCTTCACCTTTTATAGGAGAGAACCACAGACAATAGCCTAGTGTTTGGAAGAGTAATAATCTTAAGGCAGGCTCTGGAGACAAAGAACACAACGATGCAAGTAATACTTCGAAAATTCTCCCAGAGGGTGATAAATGTACATGTACTTATCCAATGAATCATTAAATTATATGAAAGCAAGGCTAGAAGGGATTTTAAGGAGTCACCAATTCCTTCTCCTGCTCCAAGAGCACAGTGGGTCGGTGGTACCTGCTCCGTTAGCATAGACTTTGCTCCAGCCTGCTTCGAAAGCATTCCAGTGTGGAGATTTCCAAGGCAGCCTATCCCAATGCTTCAGTAACACCATCCTAACAGCTAGAAATGGTTTTGCTAATATCTAATAAAAAAACCTCCCTGCTGCAATTTTAGCCTGTTATTCTTATCCTCTCCACGTGGGAGAGAAGAGATTATTTCCTTCCTCTTTGCTGCAGTCGTTTACATTTTTGAGGACTGTTATCATGTCTCTGTTCAATCTTCTCTTCTCTATATTTAAGAAAACAAAAATTCCTTTGCGGTTTCCTCATAGGTTATATTTCATAGATCTCTGAGTACTCTTGTTGCTTTCTGAACTCTTTCCTGTTGAATTATTGGAGAGTTTTGAACTGTTGGCAGTCTGCATTAGCACAGGTGAAAATGGTCATAGGGGTGCAAGTGAGTGAAATAATAGAGGTATAATCTTCTGTGTATTTGGACTGATAATGGGAATCCAGAGCACAGACTGTAATTTTTGTGGAGTCTGACTAAGTGTGAGTTTTTTGTCTGTCCTTGGGAGAAAATCACTACTTCCCACTACAAGGCCAGGACAGATGCTAGACAAGAAAGATTCTTTTAGCACTCTTCAACTTTTTAAAATGTTGTGGTAAGCCACAGTCAGAGTGAGAATAGAGTAAAGGTGGATCAGGCTGTAGGGAGTCCAAGGTCACCTCCTGAAGCTCATGTAACCAGCTACTGATAATTCCCAGATATCCCAGCAGCCCAGACTTGCTTTGTCTCTCAAAGGAAGGATTCAGAGCGATGAAACCATGTCACATTTGGAGAATAGTTTATGAAGCCTGAATGCTCTTTCCTGGGTGCTAGACTGTTGGATTTTGTCTTCCTTAGTCAAAAACTTGCACTGGAAAGGTAGATTAAGAACATTAATTAACCACAGCCCTGGCAGGAGAAGATATCACTCAAGAAACAGGGAGCTCAGTCCGACTACAACCTGACTGGCAGTTCCTTCAGCTCTTTGAGAGCTTGAGTGGACAAATAACTCCCATGTCAATCCTTATCTTCTAAATGGGAAGGCGTGAGAGGTTAGAAAAGGGTTATGTGCATTCCAGTATACACCCCTTCTCTTTAACACCTCAGCCACAGCCTACAGAAATTACAGGTTGCTTCATGCTCTCTTTTCATCTCATTAGTTCAAGACAGACTGATACTTGAAGCTTTTCCAACACCAGTGGGTCAGGAGGCACGCACGTGTGTGGCCACACGCACACAGGCACACCCCCCCGATTACATGATCGTTGTTAACATTGCATGGTCTTTTAGAGAGTCATAATGCATATTATTTTTCCTGAGTCCTCCAGTGATTACCAAAATACCTTTCGTGATACTTCTGAACCTAAAACTTGCTGCTATCTAAATTTCCTTGTGGATATTTCTACTAACTTCAGTGCTTAAGGCCTTGGTCCTTATCTGACTTCGGCCTCAGCAGTGTTTCCCAGCCTTGCTGTGCCTGGCAGCTTTGAAAGCCATTTTCCAGGGTAAAGCTTGGAAAGCTCATCTAATTAAGACCCCCTCTTACGTGCTCCTTTGCTTTTGTTCTGGAAGTCTCCTCTGAATCTGGCCCTTGGGAACTGGGTAAAATAAGGATCTCCCCTTCTTGTCCCTTTCTGTATTGGTACTTTTCCTGGTGTTCCTCTCTGCTTGAACTGAGTCTTTCCTGAATCTGACCCTGGCAGCAGATCTTGCCATGGGCACATTTTCCATGCTGTGAACAAATACTGCAAAGTTCCCTATGTGGCATTTCACCTGTATGACGTTTTCCCAAGGACCGTTTTGAACCTCAAACACAATTGTGGATTACTCATACAGACTAATTCATAATATTTGGATCACTCCCATTTGCTTCAGCTGGAGTTGAATACATTTTGCAGAAAGCAAACAAATCCTCTACAATGAACAACTCCCAAATTCCCTCTCTTGTACCCTCCCTCCTTCCAATGTCCACCCCCCTCTCCCCACCTACTGCTGCAGAGAACTGACCCAACGATAAGCCGAGGGGTAGATCTGGAAATGGTATGTTAATGGCATTCCCTTCTGCCACCTTTGTTTATTCCCATCTTAATGCCACACACTAAATATAAAAGAAACCCTCAGCCTTGCTTACTCTCTCCCTTCCCCCATCTCTGCCCTCCTGACAAAGTTTCCAAATAAACCTTGAAACCCACTATCAGTTGTAAAACGTCTAATCAATGAAAGACACAGGAGCCAGTAATATGAAACCCTTTGCCTCAAGATCTTAGTGTTTCTTACTGAACTTCAGACTTTAAGGTCAGGCATTCTAGCTGCTATTTGGCTTGATGTTCATTGAATACAAAGTCAAACAAGGGGCAAGCCTGAGTAGGTTATCCCTCTGTTTACAAAGCAAGCAGCATACTGACTTCTGGCAAAGTGGACATTAAAAGGGCATCCTCACCTAGAGGACAGTGGGGAAAAATAGGGAGAGATTTCGTATGGCAGGACCTGGAGCATCATTCTCGGTGGGCTGCTTTGCCCCCAAGTATTGATGAACTGCAGACAACTCAAGAAGCAATGACTGCAGGGCAGTGAAAGACATAATTTGCAAAGAACTGTTTTAAAAGCAAAGCATGTGGAAGATAGCTAAAGTCAGTACCTCCTACAAAGTCCCTTTAAATCCACAGAAAATCCTCTTGTCTACAGTTAGCTTTACAGCAGCCCTGAAGGGAGACAGCAGGGGAGGGGGGCGATTCCACCAATATTTGAAACAGGAGGGAGGAGGGAAGTCATTTAAGGAGGTAAAAATGCACGTACAATGGGATGAAATTAAAACAGCAGCACTTGACAATCATACAAAATTTACTGATGTTTTGGCATCATGTCTCCGGAAAGAGGAAGACCCATGTTTTTACAATGGTTCTAATTTGATGTAATAATTTAGCTCTGAGAAGTGCACAGCAACAAGACAAAATAGTTTATTTCTATGGTGGAAGGTGGGATTAGGAAATTTAATGCAGTTACTGGATCTATGTCTTGAATGTACTTTTGCTTTCTTGCTGCAGGGTTCCAAAGGAAAACAGAATTTTCAGGCTCAAAAATGGTTTCTGTACAGACATTTACGGATACATTGTTCTTCCCTGCTAGGATCTCCCTACAACAAACAGGGACTAAGAGGTTTTAATGTCTTGGTGTCTTCAAACAATTTTGTCAACAAGCGGCTGAGATCTGTTTACATTTTAAAGACAGTCTGTTTAGTCAAATTGCCAAGCGTTACAAGTGCTGTGGTTATGGCAATGCCTCAGGTCAAGACCAGAAATACAAAGTGCAATAATGTATATTATTCAGAAGGTCGTGTTACTGAGGACAACCCACCCTGCAGTCAGTGGAAAGACTTTCTCTGTTTTTAAAGGGCTTAAGAGCAACCATGTACTAATCCAGTAACTACATGCAAAATATATATTTATTTGCTGTCAAACTCCCTTTTTGTGCTGCAAATTGCAAATCAAAAACTTGTGCTTAATCTAGTTTGACGGGTATTTTACATTATGTGGTGTAGACACAAGAGCTACTAAAGCATTTTTGCTTTAGCTTTGTCACTTCCTCAGCATTTGTGACATTTGTGAGAAGCCCTTTTAAAGATCTTTTGCAGTAAGATTTCTCAGTGGAATGGGGGAATTTCAGGCCTGACAGTGAGTCTTACTTGATGAAAATCACTGGTGTCTACAGTTTTGATTCTGAATCAGACACAAGTATTTCACTGGTGTGGTTCCAAAAGCTTTGCTGGAATCCCTCTGATTTACACCCATATGAGCTCAGCATTAGGCCCCAGTGTTTTCATTTTTCATTTGTTATTCTTGGCCCTAGTGTCCTTTTACCACTGTTGAATACAATGTTCCTAAAACACCAGATGTGCTCGTGAGATGAGGGAATACGGCAAAAAAATTAGATTGCAGGGATTCACTAAACAACACATGATCTTCTTTTGCCCCATAGTCTGAATTCTGGGCTTTTACACCAGTATAACTGCTTTTATTTCTACAGGACTGTTTCTGATTGCCATTGGGAAATGAAGTTATAAATCCTTCCTAGTATAAGTACTTTTGTTACAGTAGCTCCTTAACAGGATCATTGTGCTGTGCTCAGTATTAGCTTGTATAATGACTGATGCTTAATATACAACATTAGCCACAGATTTTATGCAAATTCTGGGTTCCAATCACTTTTATAATATTTCAATCACCACATTACTTACTGGTTTCAAAGTATTATGGGCTTTGTTGCTCTTTCACTATGGTCTAACTCAGTGCACATATTAGGTGCTTGGAGATCTTAAGTAACATAGTTATTACACATAGTTCATACCAGTTATCACACAGTTTATACCAGTTAAAACTGGTGGGAGATCCAAATCTGCCCCAGTATCCAGATTCCTTTGATGTGGTAGGAAGAACAGGTTCAAATCTGCAGAGTGCTGGCCACTCCAATCTTAAACAGCAAAGCATTAAACAAAGTGCTGAGCTTTGAATGAGTAATGTGACCAACCACCCATCTGCTCTTCAACCTGCACAGCCAAGCCCCCTGTGAACAGGGAAGCCAAGGCTTTGTGTGAGCACCTGCATTATTTTGTGCTTGAACCTGAGACCTGGCTACTATGGCCAGGCTATAGTGAGGTACTCACAAAGTAATCTGTTCTAAAGGTCTGAGGCATCTTCACTGATTATGGAAGCTACAGGGAATTGTTTTATCCCACCTTGAAGTCACTCATTCACTATTGCCACTGAAGACCAGGCTGCAGGTAAGGGAAAAGAATGAATGGAAAAAAACAACTGGAGAGCATCAACGGCATTCTACTGTGTATCCCATCAGAAATTAACTGTTAGGGTGAGCTGTTGCTAAAGTATTGTGTATCTTTAATTAGTCTTTTGGGATGATTAATGTTTTGAAACATTTCTTAAAGCATTGACAGTCATGCAGGCAGCAACAGTAAATTTAGAACTTTAGAGTCATGTTTTGTTCTCATTTATACCTCACTATATTTGGAGTTGATCACTTGATGTCAGAAATTTACCTCAAATTAACACTGGTACAGATGATGCCAGAATCTAGTCCAGCGAGTATCCACTTTCTGCTGCACCCACTAAATCGCATTCAAATGATGCAATGGGAATGAGATCCAAGCCTTCCCTGCATGTGCATGAATAAAAGTATTGGTATTTCCAAGTGACAGTGTGTCCATCCTGGTTGAGCCATGAAGCAGGGGTCTGCCAAGACAGAAGAGAGGGGAAGAAGGTGCTACCCTTGATACCAGCTTTGCTTCCTGGGGATCCATTACTGACTCAGATCCTCTGGCAGAAAGCAGAGACCTTGTGGCAGACACCTACCAGTGGGATTACATCAGTATGGTCATTTATTATGTCTGGTTCTCCAGGCACAGATTTTTCTTACAAGGTACTCAAAATGCAGACAGGGTTAGTCCCTCTTCTCCTAAAAAATGTCAGAAAACAGTGTTGGCAGTACTTTCCTCTGAGCCAATCTCCAGCATGTTATTTAGCAGGCAGAGTGTTTTATATAGTGGTGGCTTTCAGTTCAGAATTAAAACCAGGGACTTAACTAATTGTGTCAGTTAAAATCCTGTATCACTTTCTTTGTAAATCTCTCTTATCCAGATGGGTAATTAATTAATTTCTGTCTGAAATTCCCTCTTAGTTTTATTAAAAATATGATATTCAGTACTTTATGCTTAGATCCCTCAAGTAATACATGCTCTCTGCCTAAAACACTGTCTTTAATCCCAGAGGTGGCTGAATTGCAATGGTGAGCAAAATGCTCTTTGTGTATACAGTAAATAATCAGGTGGTGAATTTCATTAGGTGCTTGGAGATCTTTGGACAGAGGATACAGCATAAATGTCAGTCACTCCGTGGCAGGAGTATATGTGGGCTCTGGACGATGAGTAAAGTGAGAAGGCCAGGAGTCTAGAGAAGCTAACAACATAACCTGAAGGCTTACAGTGAGCCATCCTTTCTCCTCTTTTCATACTCTTTTTATTTTTCAGTGTTACAAAAGAAAGTGCATTTAAAAAGGATTTTCTATTGCATAAGTAAAAGGTGCCAAAGACATTGAAAAACTAAAATAATCTCTGTGGCTTTAAAAAACTTCCCCTTTCCACTGTCTTACCCAGTGTATTTCATCTGGGATCTGAAGGGGTTGCTCAAGGAATAAGAGACAACATCATACCTGTGTTCATGTTTAAAAAAGTCTACTGGGGTGATGGTTCTGTGACATGGATCTTAGTGACAGGTGACCAAATACCCGCGCTCCAGAAGTTTTAAGGGCTTGATCGAAACACACTGAAGGTAATGGAAACATCCCCAGTGACTATGATGTAGCCCCAGAACTTTTCATTCTGCTACCATGCTCGTGCAATTTCAAATATTTGCTTTTTATGCTGTAAATCCTCCATTCCAGCAGGTTAATTACATATCTGTATTCCTTTACAAAGAGATTGGGATGCTTCTCAAGGTAGTAAGCAAAGGAAAAATAAATGTATGTTATTTTTCAGTCCACCATCCCATGCCTAGTTCTAAGTGAATTTCATGTCTTGAAAAGTGTCAGGTTGATGGCCCAGGCTCAGGCGTTCTCCTTTCATCTACAAACACTTACTCCAGCAGCAGAACAAAAGCCTTCTCCATACTGATCCCTGACAGTACATCTTCATACTGGAGAGACTTCAAATGGCAGGCCCTCTAAGCCCTTGATCTGTCTGGCAGCCTCTGTAACAAAGGGGCAAATTTGTGATGGTGCTTTTTATGGTAGGCTTCTCTAGCAGAAACTCGACTGGGAGTCTCAAATTGTCTCAGAGATCAGTGCTGTCTAATATTATTATTCACCGGTGTTCTAAAAATAGTTATGATTAGATTATAATAGATAGAAACCCACAGAAATGGCTTAGAATGGTAACAGTTTATTTTGGAATAAATAGTGAAATCTATCATTATGTTAGAAAAAAATTGCTCCCAAAGGAAAATAGGTGGGTTTTTTTTCATATGCCCATTAAGTAGTATGAAGGGTGGTTTGGTTTGGTTTGTTTTTCACAAAAAAAGCCTGGACTGTAGAAGCCAAGAAATATGATAACAAAAGCATTTCTCACAAACATCACCAGTCTTGTGGAAATGCTGACCATGATACCTGATTATATCAGGCATATGTGACTGCCCATTGTGTAGGAGTTACAAGGTCACCATGACCTAAATGGGCAAAGGAGAATCATAGTCTTTCCCAGTACATAATCCATAGCAAACACAAAGCATATGGGGGATTATGAGCTAGCGTGATAAGGTAACCATTTTGCTTATAGATGCCTGAAACAGGACTTGCAAAATCCACTATTTATAACTACCAAACTTAATCCTGACTCACTTTTTGGTTTTCTCTTTATAGTAGAATTACTGTTTTGGGAGCAATTCTCCTTCCTTGAAAACTAGTTTAGAAATTTTCCCTGTCAGGCAGCATCAGCCAGCTGAATGTAAACAGCATCCTTGGAAACTGATATTTTATCCTGGTCACCTGCAGACAGAGGCTCTGAGCCTTCCCTACCTGTTCCCTGACTTGAAACATCACAACCAGATATTTTCCCTCATCGCTGAGGGCTGCGGGCAGCGTGCATCCCTCAGTCAGGAAGGAGAAAAGGGAGCGAAGGCAGCAGAATAGCTTTACAAGCAGCTTGGATGGAGTGATGCTGATAAAGGAAGGTTCCTGCTCTTTACCATCACAGGACAGTCTTGCCTCCTGACAGCTTATGATAATGAACACTATGGGCATTCACCTGGAAGCATCTCAGTTTAAGCTTTTTTCCCCATAATGAATCAAAGGAAAGGAACAATTCAACCCATCCAACAGGAAAAATCCCTGTCCTGCTTCTGCCTAGGCAGAATTGCCTGTTGGACACCCTCAGGGAAGGGCTGCCTTTGTGTTGGACTGTTGGACGGGTCTCTGTGCCCATCCCTTACCAAAGCATTGCATCTACTCCTCCCTATTTGCATCTCTCATCTGGGACCCATGGCCTTGGGCAAATTCCCAGCACCTGTGCATTTTTCATTACAGAGCTGGACCAGCTGCTTCTGCCGGCTTCCTAGAGGGCCAGCATGTCCTGCTATGAGCAGCAGCAGGGGGAGAAGGACAGTGTGTCCTTCTGCCAGACCCTACCTAAAAAAGAAAGTTGCAATTTACCTTTCAATAGCCCTAAAGTAGACATGAAGGGGGACTTCGTACCCAGAGAGGGGTGGTGCTACCAGGAGCACTGGGAGACGGAGGAGTATCTTGGTTGGTATGGGCAGCCTGCTGTGTGCTGTCTCATGTATGGAGCAGGGTGTGACAACGATTAGCTTTTCTTTGGAAACGATGGGGAGAAAAAGAGAAATTCCATTCACATCACAAGATTTTATTCTCTTTTTTTTTTGTCCCTGCCTAAATGTATCTGTCTATCTGAGGTGCTCCTGTATTCCAGCGTAACAGACATCCAATGGATAATAAAAACAATTAGAAAACTGAACTGCAGAAAAGGAACGTAAGGAAACAAAATAGAGCACAACTAAAAAGCCAAATCATATTTTACACTTACAAATTCCCTCTCAGACTAAAGGCTACCAGAAGTACTTTCAAGGAATAGGCAAAAAGAAAATAAATTCATTGCTATGACCCACAAGTACACATCATGTTGTACTTTAAAGGTGAATAAAGACTGGCCAACAGCACGGGGACAACCTAATTTTCTAAGGAAACTATACAGTAGTCAGACCTTTGGTTTTGAAAATTCCTTTTGTGAGTTCTCTGCCCAGTGAGCTGCGTGGATTTACTTCAGAGGGTTACACAAGCCTGAAAGCCTCTTGAGCTTTGGACTGTCTGTACCAGAGTTCTGAAAACTTCTCCTGATTGTTTCAAACATGCATTTTGTTTGAATTTTTTTATATGCTTTAACTGTTTTCTACCTCTGTAAAATTTCTACTCTCTCCTCAGCTCTTTTAGTACAATTTAGGAGCGACTCCATAGAAGTCAGTGGTGCTTGCTGTAAAACCTGCCTCACTGAAACACTGGGGATTTTTTTAAAAAAGTGTTTTTCCAGCAGCATCGGCATTTCCTCCTCCTCCCCAAACCACCTCACCTTTTTCCAGTCATCTATTCTTTTGGCTATTATTTTAAGTACACCAATAACAATATTGATGTAAGTTCAGTCCAGAGCGCTTAAAATAATAGAAAACCACAGGCAAACCCTTTGGCTTCTTTTTTGTACTCATTGTGGAACTGTTAGCACAAAAGCTGATAGCTGATAATGAGCAACCCTATTGCGAAGGATTCTGGAACACTAAGCTGTTTTTGTGGGCCGATCCAAAGTATAAGGAAGTTAATGGATGGCTTATACTTCGGGCTCCAAGATGATGGGCTGGTATCAGATTTTAAGAGGATGTATAATAGGCTAATTGTTCTGAACGGATAACAGCAATTTGCAGCTGGATCGGTATAATGGGGTATTCATTCTAGAATGTTTTTACATGCGGTAAAGCAATTTTTTTTACTCTATATAAACCTATTTACCAAGGAATTTAATACAAGAGAAAATTAATAATTTTGGAAGGGCTGGATTCCTTAACTGGGATATCCTACCTGCACACCTGACAGTAAATTCATCTACTGATTGGAAGAATAGTTATACTCAAAATGGTTGCAGGATGTACTGTGGAGCGTTGTACACCACCTACATTACCTCCAGAATTACCAGAAAAGACAAATACAAATATAATCAGAATGGCATGACAGTGAGACAAAAAACTATGCAACACGACAAAAAGAATTAAACTTTTCTCAGTAACATATCTGCAGTCCAATTGATCTCTGCGGGGGTTGCATGGTTTTAGTGCACAAGAGTGATGTTTGCCTCAAAAGATCTAAAATGAAAGTGGAAGGGGATAGCTGATGACTACCAGGGAAGTTCAAGGGAAAGACCCCTATTATAATAAGAAGTATTACGGCCGTTGTACTTGGAAAACATAGAATGACTGAAAATGAAAGTAATTTGATAACTTTATGGAAAGAAGAAGCTCAGATGTTTAAGTCATCACTGAAGCTGAAATGGCAAGCCTGAGCCCTGGCACTAGCTGCAGCCTGTGCTACCCTGCAGACAGCCAAAAGGGGAGCTCCAGCTGCAAGCCCAAGAGCCCAGGATAACAATCGCTTGGAAACATTTGTGCCAAGAAGTATGCCTCCATTACTGCTCTCCCCCTAATGCAAAGGATAATAGAATCAGAAAGATGCAGGTCTGGAAGGGGCCTCAGTAAGTCCTTTAATTGGTTTCCTGCCCAAAGGCAGAATGAACTGTACTTATGCTATTTCTGGTAAGTGTGTGTCTAACCTGTTCTTAAAGGTCTCTGCTGACGGAGGCTTTGCAGGCTCAGAGGAGAGGGCAGGTGGTGATGACACCCAAGGTGGGATGGGAGGATGGAAAGGCAGACAGAGGTGAAGAACCAGTTAACCAGGAGGAGCTGGGTGCAAGAGCAAGGGAATGTGATAAAAACAAGCAAAAAAGTGAAAAATTTCAGTCATAACATCTATAGGAAAAATCCAAAGAACGTGGGGCATGGGATACAAAAGCCAGAGCAAGGCTGTTTGTCAGAAATAAGTTGAGGAAACCTGAAGTTCACACAGGAGAAAGTTAGGTAAGAGATGGAGGACTTGTGCAGCAGGAAAGGTAGACTAGTGCTGGATTCCCTGCACATTTTATTTTTTGATTTTTTTAAAATATTATTCTTCTTGTTGCTTAACCAATGATCCTGTGAACATTCATGCAGTTGTTACCTTGAAGTCTCTGTAGATACCCGGAGCACACTTTATGAATTGCTGTGGTCTAGAGGTGGTTGTTGTAGCTGATAGAGCCATGAGTAAGGGTCTCATGATCAGCACTTAAGTGTTTCCGTATAAAGGTGAGAGCACATTACAGTCAAGTGTGAAAGCCTAGCTAGTGACGTGAAGTTCTTTCCTGGACATCTGCCAAATAATGCTGCCACTGAGATGCTGCTAGACCATTAGGGAGAACTTCTTTCTAAGATAACAAATTTGATATATATGTTTTTACAAGCAAGTTGCATCTACTGGAAACAGTAGACCAGTACTAGGTGAGGAGAGGAACACAAGAGAAAGGAGGAGAAAATGGAGGCTGAGCACTTCACCTAGTATAAATTAGCTTGCTGCCTCTACTAGCTGACTTGACAACACCCATGGAGGGTTGGAGACAAATTGCAGAAGGGCATCCTCAGGACTTCGTTTAGATACTGAACACCTCTACAATTCTGATGTAGTTCAACCAGTTAGGTTTATCATATGGGACTGAAAGAACAGGTGTCATTCGACAGCTTGGGTTAAGCAGGGCGTCCAGTCAGACTGTGGTGATGATCCCTTTTGGCCTTTAAGTTCATGTATCCTAGGAAGTGTCCACAACCAGTCGGTAACCCCATTCTCAGCCTATATCTGAAATGGAAATTCCCTCAGAAGAACAGTGCTGCTCCAAACACTCACATCCCACCTAACCAGCGCATAGGTGGCTCTGAAGAGCCCTATGGCCTTCGTTAGAACAGGAAGCAGATGGAAATTGGGAATAGATTAAAACTCCCTAAAAAGAGCTGAAGTTACAGCACGCAATACGTGGCTATTCATTATCAGCAGACATATCGTCTTGACACTGATTGCACACCGGGATGAAAATACGTATAAGATAGAGTAAATTAAGCAGGGTTTTACTTAGTAATATGCTTTTCAAACACACATCTCAGCAGAAACAGACAGAGAAACTGCATTTTAGAGAAACCCCCTCTGTCTGTCTTAAAGGGACTGCACCATTAATCTAACTGTGCAGGAGTATGACACATTAAAGGTGCCCCAGGTGAGACAGCGATGACAGAAGCTTGATAATAATGCTTATCTTACTTCTAAGTAAAGAACAGTGCTATACTACATCATCAGCTCTGGGCCAAATCCCAGCTTCTTTGACGGTGACATGATGTAATGGCTCGAGCCTGGAATGACACTGAGGAACTGTAAGTAAGAAAGGGTGCTCTGTAGTATCTCTGTGCAGGGCCTTGCTGCCCCACGTGCAAGAGGCTTCCTGTAAAAGAGCTGTGCTCCGCATAGACAGGATAATAATGGTCGCTTGGAGGGGGGGCAGGTTATGCTATAGAAAGCCAACCTCTGGCTCACATGTCAGGTGTTGAATACATTCTACGAGTGCAGCAGAATTATGTGATTACTCAGGAGAATATCCCTGAAGCAACAGAAAGCTTTAAGAGCGAGGCAGGATCTTTAACAACTCTGATAAAAGTATTGCTTTCCTGCCTCTCCTCCATGCAACGGTGAAACGTCACAGCACATTGGCCAGCAGGCAGCTACACCACCACAGTTCAAGACCTTCTGGCTCCTTCTCTCCTAGCAAGTTTTAAGTTAGCCACCTGAAGAGTATAATGCCTGGACTCTCATGAACTCAACCTAGCATGAAAACAGACAAAAGTGGCCATCCTGGCCACCACAAACAAGGGGGATATCTGTTTGCGTAGTAGCCAGGCTGAACCTGCAGTCCCTGCTGATGAAACCCTGCCTGGATTCCACCCACGTGACCTCACTTGTGAGACGAGTAATGGTTGCATGTATTGCTCCAAGGCCAAGTTTGAGGCAAGAGATTCCTTCTCTGTCTCCAGTGTTATTTTGGTATATTTTATTTGGCCCAGAATTTGGGAAAACAAGAGGGAGGTTTTCCGTAGGGAGTGGAATGAGGAGGCAGGAAGGGCTACCATATTTCTCCAGACGGAAACTCCTACAGTGTTAGAGTCCAGCACTGCTGCAAGTGTCAACAGATCAAATACGATACAGAAGGCCCTCTGCCAACTCTTTGCTACTGCAGCAGCAAACTGGGAGGAAAGCAGAAACTAATATCCAGTACCACTGAGCTAGGTTCAGTCTCTGCTGCAGAGGGATGGAGCAGGAAGAAATTAGTAACCACCTTCTCCTTTCCATGCAGTATGACATGGGCTGGTCCAGGGCCCCCGGCAGGACAGGGCTGACCTGGAGAGGCTCACAGCCAGGGTGTTCAGGCCATCTGCTGAGTCAGACACAGTGGTAGCAGCCTCTGTGATAGGATCTTAATATGTGGAGTCCTTGTCCCAGTCGCTGCCTCCCAAGGAAGACCCTGAAAATTAAGTTGCCTCCAGAGCACTGCATTACAAACTGTGCCCCTCCATGCCAGCAGGTGTGATTCAGACCAATAGCTGCTGAGGGCAACAGATTGAGCAGTAATTAGCTGCTGTTAGTCATCTTCTTCCCAAGTACAAGTGGAACAGCATTTGATTATTTCAACACGGTTGGATGTGGGAGGGAAGGTAGGCCTGGAAATGTTTTCCTGACAGCATACTTCTCAGCTCTTTTAAAACACCTCTCATGTTGACACTCAGCACAGCGTTTCAAATAAAATGCTATTTCCTCTTGTAGAGCAGCAAGGAAAAAATGCTGTCACAGGTTTTATAACAAACATTGGGTAAGCAGCTATCATACCCATTGTGCAAGCCGGCGTTCAGGTAGGAAAACAATCCATAGATGGCTAAGAGAGAGGTACCGTGTGTCTCAACAATCTGAATAAGATGTGAACTGCTTGAGGACCACAAAGAAGGGACAGGGTTGAATGGGTTAGTGGGACGACTTCACACTGGTAAGTGTGAAGAACAAAAAGGCATAGTTTTTAGACTGGAAGCTAAAAACTGATGCTGCTGGAGGAAATGTGGGTTACTTGCGCCCAGCTAAGCTCTTTTTGTTCCTTTCTCATGACGTCATGAAAATGTGCAGTGGTCTGCCTTCAGCAATCTTCTGTCCTTCTGACAGAGAGCTCATCCACCATGCAGTGTCAGTGGTGATGTTTATTTGTACTATGAAAACCACATTCTCTAAATAGAAAAAAGACAAAACCTTTTGTAAGGGTTTCAATAACCTTTTTTTTCTCACCTGCTGCCTCAGTATTTCATCCTCCTCCTGAATTCACAATGCCCCAGAAATTTGAGAGCTGCCTTTCTCCCACTTTTCCCTTGGGCAGACACGTTTGAACTTCCTACTCATCTCTTGCTATAGCACCTGGAACACTGTACCTCTCTCTGAAGGGCTTTGTGCTGGTCCTCTCAAAATCCTGGATGTACAGAAGTCCCTTTGGAGGGAAGCATTTAGGGATATGGGACATCTACAGAACCTGAGCAAGTATAATGTTCTCAAAATCCACAGAGTAAATTTCTGAGTGGTGACAGGATTTAACAAGGCAAGATCCCATATAGAATTTTTGGCTTACTTTGGGAGGGCTTAATGAAACTCAAGCAAAAAGTAGTTAGGATTATGTTAGGATTCTAGCATTCCCAATATCATGTGTCCAGACTAAAAGCGTCCCCGCACAAGTAGAGCCTTCATTGCATCCTACAGGTTTAGATAAATACTGTCTATGATCAGCTTTTTAAGGCAAAATATTTCATTCTTACCAAGCAAACTTGAAAGAAAAAGGAATCAAGACAGTAAGATAAATACGCACTCTGAAATTGCTTAGTCCAACATTTAGGGCATGTTGTTGTCAGCTTGCATTTTTAAAAACTCTGAACCAGCCAGCTGAGTTAGCTGAGCTGCTAACAAGCAGGTCAGAAACCACACCACAGTGGCGGTTACTTCTCTCTCCTGTACGAACATCTCAACAGCATTGATAAAATGATATGAACAGCTTAGCATCCTGGCATGGTGTACAGGTGTTACCAGTTTTACAGGCACTAAAGAGGGTGTATGTCCTGGTTTTGAAACAGGAGGGGTGGATGACCAAGAAAGTGTCCATATTCAGGGTGTGAAAATTAAGAGATGTAAACCAATGTGTTTTTTTTTCCTCAACCGAGTATTTCCAACTATACCATTTACTGACAATGATGAACTCACTACTCTTAACATCAGGGTGATGGACTCTGTTTATAGCAGTTTGCACAAGTAATCAGTTTCATGTTCTAATGTGTCTCTCATCTTGCATGTTTTAACTCAGTAGATTTTGAATGCTCTTTTGGATCCTCACTGAAACAATGTCAAGTAATGCAGTATCAACTCTGCCTTATTGGGATATTTTTTCCACATTCAAATATATTCAGACTTTTCCATTTTTCCATTCCACAATTCACCCTAGTAGTTCTAATGTTACTTTCCTGTATTACATTAACCCTTTATGGGGTTTAATGCTTTAAGTATTTATAGACTGTTATAATGCCCAAATAATCACATTTCTAGTCCTCGATAATAACCGCATGGTAATAATACCTAAATGTTAACAGAACTTCAGGCCCTTTAGGGAGCTGAATAATGGCTTCATAAATAAGAAAGCATCGCAGCATTGTAATTGTCCTCCTTTTTGTTGGTTTTATGTTGCAATTGACTGTCAATACATGATCTATCATGTGCGATGTTACATATCCGGTAGAGTGAGGGGACACAAAAGAGTCAGATTCAAGGAATAACCATAATTTGTCTGATGTGTCTGATAACATATATGATGTTTGAATTTTGGGCAAAGAAACAAAGCATCAGCTAGGATTTTTTTACAGTTAGGAAGAAAACTCATGCAGATGTTGAGCATAGAATCTACACAAATTCAGACATTTGTGCAATTTGTGCCTCATGGTATACTTGCCAAAAGTGTAAGCTGCTCAGAGACTGTTTGGTTCCCCTGAGATTATATATTCCCTGTAACACAAGATGTTTTCAAGAAGTAATTTACTCACGGTGATATTAGAAGTCCTAATGAGTGGATCTATATTTCCTTCTGGGTCTTTTCTGCTTGAAAATCCTGGCAAACCTTGTAATGAATGTTGTGTAATCTCTGTCATTTGATTGTGGATCTAATTTTAGGTACTGATGTTTGACTTGGGGATTTTTTAGTACTTTAGGAGAGACCAGAATGATTTGCATTTCCATGACCTGCATTGTTTTGAATCTTAACTGCTGTACCTGTAATCACATAATCACTAAGAGCCTGATCCTTCAGACACTTACTGCTGTGTGCAACGTAAAATGTCAATGGGGCTGTTCATAGGACTAAGTACTGTTTCCCAGCTGAAGCGTTTGCTGATTTTGGGTCCTGACAATGCACATTTGTGTGCCTGTCTCCAGCCACAGCGGAGAGGCTACTGATGGGGGTACAAGGTGCTGGGAGTAAACAGCTCATGGTTCAGGTTGCAGGCACCAGAAGTTAAGCACTGCATCCCAAAGAGGGTGGAGCGAACTACAGGAAATGCGTCTGACTCATCAAAAAGTTTTAATAATTTGCCCTTTATACTGGTGTTGCTGTAGACAATCTGTCTACTTAATCTTTGCGTAGCTGAAAGTTTTGAGGCCATGGCTGTGTCTAAACATACCTGTTTCCTGAGGCTTTGTCCTATCTACCTAAGGCAGTTTGAGGAGTTGTCTGAGCAGAAAGACATCACTCCCACTGTACTTCATAGTCTGGTCTTTAGTGTGATGCTGCTTGTGTCCCCCAAGGCAACATCTTTGCTTTCCAGATATCGGTGGCAGTCAATAGTTTGTGGAGGGATGTATAAGAAGGGGAAGTTGTTTTCAGAGAACAAGAATATGAAACAGAAATATTTTAAAAGACTGATGTTTCAGGACTGAAACAGCAGAACCACTGTGTTGCTATCAGAAATAGATGAATTGGGCAAGCTGTTTCTCAGAGAAAGACATTAAAATAGAAGTGTCAGATATATATATACGAAATACTTCTAAAACCTTTTTTGTCACATCTCAAAGGCGCTTGAGCTATGAATTTCCATTCTGCTTTATTTGAGGTTGCTCAATGAGTTCTTGTATACCTCATCAGTTTGGAGAGGCTGCTGTTTTGAGATGGAGTTAGTCATCAGCAATTTGTGATAGTCCTAGCAGGGTTGTCCGCATTTAGGTAGTATCACATGGGTGCAAAGGAAACTGAGAACTTTTCTAGTTTATATCAGTTTTCAAATCCACTCAGATCTCCACTCCCTTCTCACCTGGAGCTTTAAGGCACTCATCAGCCTCATGAGATATCTGACAAACATGAAGTAGATTCCCTGGAGCATTTCATCTAAGATCAAGCGCAGCAAAAGATCTAGCACTATCTGCAAGGCAGCTACAGCTCCCTGATTCTCTTCCCAGCCTTGGACACGGATTTGAGCAACATGAGAGCTGCTCTGACCTGTGTCATCTGGCAGTGGTCCCCAAGAGCTTGTTTACACTGGATTTTTTTTTTCATTAGACTGTAATTACACCACTGAAACTATGAGTGTGAAAACTTTGCACGTGTGTAGCAGAGGTCATTCAGGTAAGGAGCTTTGTTGTAAGTCACTTTTAATACCAGTGTGCTTGTATCATCAAGAAACACTTTCACTACTGACAAACCACTACGGCAAGGCCATGCATCAGCTGTGGATTGCCAGAATGTGTTTCAACTTTGTGCCTTCGCTCCTGGTCCCCACAGACTGCGAGAGCTGCCAGCTGACTGAGTCCGCAAGCGGGCAGCTCTGTAATGTGCACAACATGCCGATCACTCGTCACGCTAAGTATTTTGCGAGGAGAGAAGTGATCTGAGGAGGTTACTCCAGACTTATATTGCTCCCTTTGGCCAAATGATCACATGACCCTTTTTTCTTTAGGACTCCTGCCTTATCAAGGGCTCGATTCTGCAAGGTTTGAGCCTGCCGTGAGGGGCTGAGTGCTCTTGCTTTCCCTGCCATCAGTGGCCGTGGAGAGCACTCATTATTCTTCAGGAATGCTCAACACCTTTCAGAAATGACGAGCACCTTCCAGTACTTGAGCCGGGATAAATGACACAGGAACAGACTAATGCTTTGCATTTGGCTCAGACTGTGCTTTTGAAGGACATGAGGAAGTTCTTTATGCTGGACTATAAGCCTGCTCCTGCTTTGACTGAAGTGAGTGGTATTTTATTTTTGTACTTTGATGTAGAGAGGAGCAGGACTGGACCTGCTGTGAGAGTGATTGATTTTCATCAGCTTGTGAGCGGTGAACAGCAAGCAAGGCAGGCTGACTACTGCACAGCATCACTAACAGATTCAGTCACAAACACAGCATCACCATCTTTTTCACACTTCACCCACCTTCATCAAACAGCTCCTCTTCATTAAAGCAGTGCCCCTGCTTCTGTGCTTACTTTAGAAGTGTTATGACACTGCTGTGAAGCACAGAATTCCCTAAAGCCTTAGAGAGAAAAAAGATAAATGAGGCATCCTGAGCAATGACTAAAGACACAGAAAAAGGAAGAACACAATGCTGATTTCAGCAAATATCTGTGCTTCCACAACACTTACTCACTGTTAGACTACTTCATAAACTTGTTGTGTAAAAAAACATCGTAAGAATAGCCATGAAGATGACATAAAGAATGAAGTGAGCGATGATTTTCCTCTGCCTCCAATAGGGTTGTTATTGAATTTGGCCACAGCACCTGCCATTATGGCTTGATACAGTTTGAAATAGTGCATGAACAGTAACTGAGCCTCATCTCTGATAAAATTCAGTGTTTGAGTTATTTTAAATGTCCTTTTATCATGTTCCTGTTGTTTGACTTTATCTGAATGGATTATGTTTGGAGAATATACATAGATAAATAGATATGCTAACAATAACCAATAGTTGATTTGATACAAACAACAGGGAGCCAGCAGTGCAGCCTGCAATGAGCTCTAGACTAAAAATGGTTACTAATATAACTGAAAATCGTACTTTGGTCATTAAAAAACACAGGTAACAAACCAGTTATCCTTCTACTGGTTCTCTCACTGGTTTACTTTCACGTGGCTAGAATACATTTGTGAATGTAGCTCAAGAGAATGGTGAAAGAAGGGAAAGAAAAAGAGTTATGCTTTCTATTCTAGTAGCTAGGATGGGGGTGGACGAGTGGGTGAAAGGGAAACGCAGGTTTCAATCTGATGAAGAAGCACATGCTACGCTCCAGTTTTATGGTGCAGGGTTGTTGACATTTTCTCAAGCACTAAATAAGAAATGTCACATAAATTCATCATCTCTGAATTCAGACTTTCTTATACAGTCTGGCTGCCTCTTTCACTAGTCCTTTAGTTAGAGCTCATACTTTGCCCAGGTGTCTCGGCCATAGTGTGGACCTGTCTTCCTGCGGAACTAGCAGACTCTGTAAGCCAGGACAGCACAAAGAGGGATGTTTAGTTTTGAGCCCTGTAAGACTTGTTGTTCTTGCTCTTTTTCAGTTCCCATGGTCCCTGCTTGTGGAGAGACTACCCGCGTTTGGAGGTTTTGGCAGGACTCACCATCCAACACCATCTGATGGATCACCTACTACAGAGTCTGAACACTTAAAATGCCCATAGATCCTAGAGATGTTTACAATGATTTCATAATCAACCTGACTTCCAGAGCTACTTGCAAGTACAAAACCTCACTAAAGACAGAAGAATAAAAGAAACGTAAGGTTTTAGAACAAGTTTCCAATTAAATTTGATTTGCTGGGGGGAAAACCAAAGCAAAACAGAATATCTGGAAAGTTAAATACTCTCATTTCTCAAGCATGTTGTCTTGAAACACTTTGTTTCACTAACTTCCAGCATTAAGAAACAAAAGTGAACACTGTGGCTGAAGCCTAGATTTGAGAAATGTCAAGGAAAAAGAAGAAACTGTGGTAGAAAAATTTGGATTGTCACCATTGTTATATGGCACTGTAGCTGCAACCCAGTAATGTGCAATAAAACTGAGACAAACAGCTTGCTTTAAAAAGCACTTAGGTTATGGAATAATATCACATGCATCAAAATTATGGCATAGCCTTCTGTATTGCATAATGTATTGCATAAGAGAAAATAGAGACTAGCTGTTTCACATTAATACTTTGTCACATGGGCAGGTCATGAATGCCAACAGTGAATGAAATTTCACTGGAGAAAGCAAAACAGAGAAAACGTTTCTGATTCAGTCAACTTCAAAATCACACTTCATTCAGAGTAATTTTTCAAACTATTATTGTTCCAAGCAAGATGACTGTAACTAAAAGAGGCTTGACAGAAGGAGGATATTTTTACTATGTCAAGTGTCAGCCCTTTGGATTTAATCAAAAGATCATTTAAGTCTCTTTGCCTGTAATTTCTCAAGTATAGTCAGGCTCCTTATTTCTGCGGATTTTTCTTACAGCAACGGGTGAAAGAACTATTTTTAATTGGCTGAGGAACTCTGGCACCGAAACTATTTTAATTACTTGTTTCTAAACATAGAATACATATAGAATTTACTTTAACGCTTTATTAAATCTTGCTGCAATACTGAAATTTTCCATTTAGCCTAAACACAGTTCTCCAGATTAAAAGAAATAAAATTGAAGGGAAAGCAAGCCCACACTCTTTATTACATTCGTCTTTTTTTAGAATGACAAAATTAAAACATCACCCACATAAAATATAATTGCCAATATCATTCCACTTCATTTTTCAGAGCCAAAGAAGACAAAATCCATCATTCCCACCTCCAGGTCAGCTGCTCAGCTTTTTTTTTTACTGCAGAGATAACTGCTATACCTATCTCTGCCCAGAAGAGGAGCCAGTGAGAAGAGCTGGGTGTTAGGGACCTCGCACTGAGCACGTTGGGCTCAGAGGATTAACCTTGAATTTCAAGAGTACTAAGGAATGTGCTGGATCAGACACCTGGGAGGTGCTTTTTTACATAATTACCACAATTTTTTAGTAGAAGACTGCCTCAGGCCCCCTGTGGCTATGCACTGCTGGGCTGCAGGTCTCTTGTGCAAAGCGTTTGCTTAATTAACTAAGGGAAAATATATTTAAGAACAATGGGTGAAAGGCACTTGAGTAGGAGAGGGGCTACACGCAAGCTCTCATTTAAACCACATGTGTAGACCGCAGGGCGGTGGTTCCCCAGCTGCAGCCCATCTACCTTTTGCAGTAGATCATAAGGTACGTGGCTGGGCACAGGGCTGGGAACTGCTTGCCAAAGACTACTGATGATGCAAGTGGAATTCACCTAACAGCTCTGTAGGCTTACCCCACAAGGAATGATTTATCACTGTATTATTTTAGGTATATGCTCATGAAGTTACATCAGGCATCAAGCTGGAGCAAGGTTTGCTATCTACTCCTACTTATCCCATCCAAAGGGTTAGTAAAAATGCAGCGGTGAAGATGGAGTGGCACAGACCAGGGTAGGTAATGGGGCCTTGGTTTGCAGCCCTTGCTGGAGCTCTGCTACTATGTCCTACTACTCTTAACAGTACAAAGCTAGCATGGATGTGCCTGCTGATGCTACAAATGAATCTTCATTCTGGTGTCTAGAGAGGTACTCAAGTACCTGTAGCTAAGTGTTGAGTGAAGCTGAACTCTGCTAGGTGTTAGAGGAGATGTTGATAGTTAATTGCTGATGCTATTCGTCCTGGCAGCGCTGCGGGGATGTGGCAGATTGAATTATGAGTTGATCAGTTTCGATCCAGTCATTCTTTGCTGCTAATCAAATTACTCAGTTCAGCTCAGCATTGTTTTGGAGAGTGTCTACTCTTGTGCCGATGCAGTTCAAGCGGCACACTAACGAATACACTAACTAAATTAACTTTTTCAGTGAAGGCAAGCTCTAGAAGGCTTAAGCCGTGCAGAAGTCTTTTCTGAAGAGTTGTACAGCGAAGCATGTTTTGTCCTCTTTGTGAAGACTCTATCATTATTTTGTTTGTTGTTACAAAGAGAAGCAGTACAGAAGGATGTACACAAAACAATGGAATTCCGATTACCGTGTGGTATTAAATTTTGTATGTGAGGAATACAAGCACATGAGAATTGCTTGGGTTGGTGTTTTGTGGCTGGGGGCTGTGGAGGTCTGAAAGGGGCATTTGTGTTACGTTGCACAGAAGGAGTTAAGGCCTCACATCAGCAAAACACAACTTCCTCTAAACTGCTGGTTTAAAAGTACCTTTTAAAAAAGTGTTTGAAATGCCAGTGTGTTTGCTGGGAACATATTATTTACATAGGGAAATTTCCTAATTTTTTTTTCCTTAACATAATTTTTGATTTGTAGTTGCCTGAAAGGCATGGTACCAAGTCATTCGCTCCTCCTTTAGTACATTCCCATTGCCTTCAAAAGACTGCTCTTGTAAGAAGGAAAGTGCTTGGTTTTGGTTTATTAATACAAAAGAGGAACATGATATATAAATAAACTAGATGACTCGTGTGTGCCAGTGCTTTGTTAACCTGAAAGTTCCCGATTTGTGTCAGTGTTCGCGTGGGCTCTCGCTGCTGCTCTTGCTGCTGTACAGCCTTGATTCAGCAGCAGCAGCCGCAGTTGTGACTGAAATGGCCACGGGATAATGATCATTTTCAGGGCAAAGGCTGCAAATCCTGTTTCTTTTAAAATAATGGAGAGCACATGTTTACATGGCAGTTACTTGCATTTTACGTTGCCTGGCCAATTAATGCCTCTTCAGATGACCTAAACCGAGGAAAAACCCCAAACCCTCACTTGTTCATACAGTACTCATGTACATGGAGTTATCGTTGCCTGCAATTTTATATAATGTTAAAGGCTGTTTGAAAACGCTAAGTTAAATGTTTAATATATTACACAGGTGTAACATAGGACTTGAAGAAACAAGCAACGGGAGCAGACTCGGTGCCTGTCGAACCTCCTGCGGCCCAGCCCGCCGCGCCGCCACCCCGCTTTGGAAAGGGAAGGAGTTGGGGGGCAGCCTCGGTCCCCCACACCACATCGGTCCCCTGTCCCTGGGCACGCTGGGAGCCTCCTTCCTTCCTCGCTTCCTTCCGCGGGCAGCTTCCCCCGGCCCGGTCCAGCCCGGCGCCCGTCCACCGACGAAAACTACAACTCCCGTGATGCTCCGCGTGCGGCGCAGTGCCCGACGGGAGCCGCCCCAGCTCCGAGGCTGCGGCGGGGGGGGAGGGGGGCGAGC
>VYZW01043502.1:34795-54626 GCA_013401315.1 Balaeniceps rex | reverse complement strand
AAAATGCAGGTGATCACGGTGCCACCTCTATTATTCAATTTTACTATTAGCAGAAATGCACTGTGGCATTAAAATTAAGATATCATACCAAGATGGGAAATTTCCAAAATCACTCTTTTAATCTTTCCCATCCACTTGACATAAAAAAAAAAAAAATTTGCAGTAGTAGTAACAGTAGTAATGGAACATTCTACCTGCACAAGGAGAAGAATCAATGTACAAAGACCAGACAGCAATGGAAACCATTAAAAATTAAATTTTTAAAAAGGAAGTTTTAAAGTGCTCTACACACAGAAAGTTTTCTACAAAAAGGTCTACACAGTGATAATTTTAACAGATCAGAGTATTTCTTTTCCCACAGAAGCAGAACAAATATTTACAGTCACTGGGGTTCTTCAGCACATTGAAATCATTATGCATCCAGCAAAGCACAACAAGACAGGAACAAGTAGGTATTGTGTCAATCAAGGCCATGCCCACGAGCTCCATGCAATTCTTTCATAAGGCATAAGAAATGTAGAGGTTGAGACACCAAATTGTTAATAAATATCCCTTTTTATTATTAGATATCAGGAAGAATTACAAAGTCACTCATGAAATTACCCAGGGTGAGCGCTAAAGGTCTCATCTGAGTATTCCTGAAGCAGAAAACAGACGCAAACTTGGTTTTGCTGGAATACGCTACGGTGTTTGAAAGAAAAGGCTCACAAACCAGCTGGCAGAGCAAACGTCCACATGATCTACCTGAAAGTACCTGCAATAAGGGACATTCACCTTCAGGCAGACTAGAAATCAGTGCAAAGAACCATACAATCAGTCAAACTGGCTCAGTTCTGTTAAGTTCACAGGCAAAAATGCCCTGTGTGTCCACTTTATGCATCTTTTCCTGCGCTGGAGTCTAGAATGGTTTGAGGAAAAGAAGAGCGATTTAGCCAATCATGTGAACTTTGAGAGAAATAACTGCTAATCCCATACACAGCTAGAGGAGGACATGGTACAGATCCCTCGTGCTAGTGACACATTTATCACTGGGGATTTGAGAGAGACCTGTCTCTAGAAGCGTTACTCTGCCAACCAACAATATCCATCTCACCAAACATGGAGCTTAAGCCCAAAACCAGACTTTGTTTCTAGGATACTATTTCCAGAGAGACTAAGGAGTGTCTGATGCACCTCTGGCACAGACAAACAGCACAGCTGACTGACAATACTGTTTCAGCCATTAAGAGCAGCACTGTCTTATCCCCTTCAGATGTTTTCAAAGCAGTGATGGGCAAGGCCCTTGAGACAGTCAGGAAGGAAGGACATACATCTATCAGCCCAGGGTCAAGCCTCCCTGGCACAGAAAATCATGTTTCCTTCTCACTGACCAGCTACGAGGCCTAAGAGAAAAATGTTTCAGCAACGATTCCTCCTTTGTCACAGCAGTCTATTTTTTAAAGTGAGCTTCTTGCCGTTGCTGGAATATGTGAAATAATCACAGTTACCCTTTGCCAAGGGCAATTTTCATAGTCTGAAACACAGCCTTCCTGTGAATTAGGTGGTAATTAGATTCTTCTTTGCTTGTTGATGTTCTTCTCTATTTATTATGTTAGAACATTACAAGCATGAGGAATTCAATGGGGTTTGAACGGTGGAGTCAGACAGAGTAAGAAGGACTAACAGATAGAAATAATAGGTAGAACAGACTGACACATTTCAGCGCCAGGAGAAGGCTGTTCTTAGATCAAGTCCGTGCATTCCCGAACGATACACCAGATACATCTGTGACAAGCACCATACTGGGGGGCAAGAAAGAGCATGAAGCTTTTAATGTTTGCACTTGACCACTCGTAATATTAATTCTCGTGTAACTAGGGGCAGAAGCAGCCTTTTATTCACACAGAGCCCACGCTGGGTGGGTAACAGACAGGCAGCCTTAGAGCTCCAGATACGAGCTGCTCCTTCTCACTGTATCTTTTTGCGTCAAACAGTAATTGAAGAGGCCAAAATCTCCCCTGCCCCAAGCAAGCTTTGGCTAGGAACAAGTTAAACTATCCATAAAGTCTATTGCTTGCAGTGACATAAAGTGTTATTTTTCTTCTTTCACCCGTGGAAAAAAGGGAAAGGATGCATGCTACTTGTGCTATTACCTTCTGCTTAGCCCTGCCTCACAACCAGGCATTTAGACACAGGTGTGAGTTCCCCATGTCCTCTCACCTGCTGTGTTACTCCCTTGAAATTTTGTGGCTGGTTACAGCACCGTGAAGTTTCTGAAGTTACATGTTTCTAAGTTACCTTCCCTAAGAAAAGTCTTAGAAGATGGACAGAATATGCTAAGAACAGAATTTGACACTGGGCAAGTATTTATAATAACGCAGGAAGCAACGCTGCTGCAAATTCTGCTCAGCTGAACAGCATGTGTCTATTTGCCAGATCACATGTAGCACCCAGTCACAGCACTCATCTCGTTCGCTCACCACAGAGATATATATTAAGGAGGAAAGTGTTTGATATTGTCTATGTCCTGGTTATTTCTTCTCTGATATGAAGGATGCTCATGTTAGATAGCCATCAAAACAGGATCAAGATTCCTGACAAAACTGAAAAGGTGATTAAAATATTTAACCAAAAGTAAGAAACAGCAGAATTAACAGTGAGGAAGAGAAGACTAAAGCACGCTTCCCTTTATTTCTACAAATAGGAGCACAGAGAAACGTATAACTTGTGGTATCTGCTACTAAGAAAAGTTTATTCTTAGCTACAATCCTGCATTCCTACCGCTCACCACTACCTACCCAAAACAGTAATTTTTTTTTTCCTTTTTAGTATTACTCTTCAGAACTGAGGAACAGGTCCCCACCAAGTGTAAAACAATAGTTGAGGATCTGTTCTGCGCTTTACCCCAGGGTTTGGACAGAATGAAGGCCATGGCACTATACTCTTCCTTGCTGACTACCTTATCCAGCCTATGCCACCTAAGATCTGTCAAAAGCAATTTGACAGTATAATTTTAAAGGATCTTTCACACACTGTAACGTGACCTCACCACACTTCTCAGCATGCGAGTATGAGAACCATACAGACATGCAGCAAAGCCTGCTACAGTCTGTGCATTTTGACCCCAGTAAGTGGCAGTGGCAAGTACAGCAGCAAAAACGTCCCTTAGGCAGAAAGATGGGTGTATTTGATGTGCCAATTGATCAAATACAGCAAAATAAACCTAAAGAACTGCAAAGTTTGAAATTGTCTATCTAGTATTTCTTTTCTTCCTTTGCTGTTGTGCATCTTCTTTCTTTCAGTGGAGAAGGTAACATCCTTGCTGCAGAATGTTTTTATTGGAAACTTTCTAACTACTACCATTGAAGGTTATTTTAAAATACGTTAATACCACAGCATCCCCCTTACTTCATTTAAAAGGTTTATTTGGTAAGCTATTCACAGGTCCCACTACCTCTGGACTGACACCCTAATTTCAGAACAAAGCCTTCAAACTGCCTTTCAAGGCTTGGCAAGGCTAAATAATACTAGTACTACTACTACTAACAACAACAACAACAACAATAATAATAAGCCCTTCCATCATGAATACTACAAACCAATGAGAAGTAGTTTCAAATACCTAGTATTTGCTGGAAAAACCTTCTCCCAAGTTCATTAACAAAATGTTAATCACATCATTCTTTGCAATATCAGCTATTAATAAAAATAAATGATGTTTACACCAGGAATTAGCTTTAGTATAATGTTCTAAAAATACCCATGCAACTCCCAATTACTTTCAGCACAGGACTTCGTAATTTTATTGCGGGGGTGGGGTGTGTGGGGGGGTTGGTTTGTTGTTGGTTGGATTTTGGGGGCGGGGGTTGACTGGTTGTTGGTTGGGGTTTTTTAAGCTTAAAATGGACACACGGATACCCACACTTTTGGGGAGCAAAGAGTCCATCTAATGGATTCTGTAATTCTAAGGCTACTAGAAACTCTTTGAAAAGAACAATTTTCACAGATTGATCTGAGTTTAGTTATGACAGCAATTACAGAAATTATATGCATTTTAGAATGAAATTCAAAGTGCCGCCAAGACCTGTCTTTGAGAAAAAGCTATGATCTAAACCAGCTCTGTGTCTCATAATGTTATGTATACTTGACACGTATTTGAAAATTAAACATAAATGCAAAGACTACTATCCAAAAACCCTGTTTAGTGTTCGTTCCCACCTCACAAAATGTTTCAAGACTTCCTAATTGTGAGAGGCTTCTGGAGAAAGATCTTTACCCTGTCTTGCTAATCAGCAAATTAAAATGTTTTTTTATGATATATTCTCATTACTAGGATGTAAGATTTCTTTACCTGGGGATCTCTCCATACACATTGAATCAGTCTCAGCAGTGAAAGTTGAACAGCATATTCATGGTTGCACATCTCAAAAACAGAAAATTTCAGACAATTACTATATCTAAATTTGCCTCTAATTTTTGAAGTCACTTCAAGCGACAGCAATGGCACATCTGAGAATAAAGAGTTGAAAGACAACATTCCTCTTGGTGTCGTAATTATTCACAAGAAGCAGGGCATTACACCAGCAGACAAGTCTGCCACATAGTCGGGGTAAGGTTTACCTGGGGCTGATTCCAGCTCCCATCCACCCTTCTCATGCACTGGCCAGGCAACAACGTCCTGTACTCGTTGGGTCATCTTCAGCTCCACTGCAGAAGCTACTGCTAAATACGTACCTGCAGCCCTCCCTGGACATGCTGTTGGGTTTCAAACAACATTTGTGAGTGTTTTTTCCCTGCTGCACTGATGAAACGGAGCTTTTCCTGACATCGGAAAGACACATAGCTTTAAGACAGGCTACTTCGCTTCACTTCCGCAGGCACAGACAGCATTTGGTTGAAGAACCATCTTAAACTCTGTCATTTCCAAATGATCTGGCTTCTGCACACAACATTGCGACTAAATTACAGCAGCTCCAAGATTAATTTTTGCATGCAATTATTAATAGCAAGCAATGCTGACAATTACTCATTGTAGCCTACAGGGAAAATTTCTCTTGGGCAGGAACTCCAGACATTGCTGAAAAATCTGAAACACTGCACACAGCATGAAAATATTGAACTCGCCTCTCTTTCTGCAAACAGACTAAAAAGAATTATCAAGGCTCCGCTGGTGAGAAACAACAAGTTGTGATATACAATGCCACAGGATACTGTATAGTAACAGGGGAAAAAAAAAAAAAAAAAATCTGCTGTTTGCTTTCATTACTTGAAGACTAGTAAGTCAGTGAAGAGAAAAAGTGCCGAGAATTTTAGCATTGGGTTTGTCCACAGTGGAACTTTTCATTAAAATCAGTGAGAACCTGGAATAGATAAGACAATGAGGAAGCCAACAGAGCCATCACCTGAACATGGCTCTCTGTCGTGGTTTAGCCCCAGTCGTCAACCAAGCACCACACAGCCACTCGCTCACCCTCCCCCTCCCCGGTGGGATGGGGGAGAGAATCGGAAGGGCAAGAGTAAGAAAACTCGCGGGTTGAGATAAGAACAGTTTAATAATTGAAATAAAATAATAATAATAGTAATAATAGTAGTAATAATAATGATAATAATTGTAATGAAAAGGAGAACGAGAGAGACAAACAAAACCCAGGGAAAAGAAAACAAGTGATGCAACCGCTCACCACCCGCCGACCGACACCCAGCCAGTCCCCGAGCAGCGATCGCTGCCCCCCGGCTAACTCCCCTCGGTTTATATACTGAGCATGACGTCATATGGTATGGAATAGCCCTTTGGTCAATTTGGATCAACTATCTTGGGCTGTGCCCCCTCCCAACTTCTTGTGCACCTGGCAGAGCATGGGAAGCTGAAAAAGAAAGTCCTTGACTAGCCTAAGCACTACTTAGCAACAACTAAAACATCAGTGTGTTATCAGCATTCTTCTCATACTAAATCCAAAACACAGCACTATGCCAGCTACTAGGAAGAAAAGTAACTCTAACCCAGCTGAAACCAGGACACTCTCCAACACCACACTCCAGGAAAGCTAACCAGACAGAAGGTTACAGACATTAAAGGAAGCGGGGCAGGGGGGTGGGGAAGACACCATAGGCTTTTGACTTGATCAAGACTGGCGGCAAGCAACAGAAGAGCACAGAGCAACACCATCTAAAATTGCCGTAAAACTGTCCCATTGTTAAATTCAGAAAACAAAATGTATTACTCGCTATAGAAAAATGTGACCCTAAGTGCCCTAAATGATTCCTCAAAAAAAAAAAAAAAAAAAGTTAAAGGCTGCTCCAGAAGCAGATCTGTCATTCACTACATGCTATTCTCTGAAATTCTTTCCGGCTGAAAATTCCTATAAAAAATGATCTGACATGATTTTTTTGTCACTTATCATCACAAGAAAATAACTTCATTTTTCAGATATGCTAGAACAATTTTTTCTATCTTTGTTGCAACATCCACAGATTCAGTAAATGGAAATTTTCAGCAGCATGCGTTCAGCATAGTAAGAAAAATCATCCAATAAAACCAGACATCTAATGATGAAAATTGTGTAGTATTAATTCCTCTGTGCAAAGGTGTGAAAAAGACTTTTACCAATAAAAATGGCTAAAACCAAACAACCAGCAATCAAAATTTTGTGCACTAACAGATGTCTAACAGATCATAAAAATCAGAGACGTACTTTATTACCATTGAAACCATCAATGCTTGAGAAGACGCGATGCTTTCACAAGAAAGGATCCTTCCCAAACGGGCTTAGGGAATGCCTGTTTAGATAATGGTGGAGATTAAAAGCCCATCTCCCTCATCGCAATCAAAAAAAATCCCACTGCCTGGGACATGGGCAAGCAGTTAGGAAGAAGCATAACTATCTCCTGGAGGCGATTACTGTGGGTACAGCTACAGAGGCAGTAAAGACTTCCATGGTTGCGCATTTATGACCTGTGAAGTTGGAATTAACTTGATGTCCTATGGAAACATTTATATGAACCTCCCTGGTTTAACACAGCAGTTAAAATACAGAACTTACACTGGCCAAAAGAATAAATTATACTTGTTAACTTCGCCTTTGGGATCCATAAGATCAGGCACACATTCCGAGCCTGTTTCTTCCTCAGTGAAGAACAGTTCTTGCAGCAGCATATCAAGGGAGGGAGAGAGATCTATAATCCAGTGCTAAGTTAATTAAGCCTGAGATCCACAGGCAGAGGAAAAAAGATAGCACAAATATTTTAATTCAACGTTTGTACTTATGAGCAAAGATAACTAGCAACTTACCAAGCAGAGACTAATGGGATGTAAGGCACCAGTTTAGATCCATGATTCTGATGCAGCAGTACTACAGGAGCTTTTTTCCCTCTAAACTATTTACTGAAGAAAGAGCATCAACCATGAGGTCGTCAAACCAATTCCCAGCCAGGTACTTCTGGCTACAGAAATCACTGTTAACCTGACTCCACATGTCTGCAGGCTTCCTTCTGCACATAGGTCATGCACATAAAGGAGATTTTGAACCATTCAAAATGGGAGATTTCCTCTCTCCCTGTGAGCAACTCTATTAGGCACCACAACACCTGCAATAAGGACTCTTCTTTTGCCCCCCCCTCCCCTTTTTTTCCTCCCCTCCCATTCAGGGAGAGTATGTAACTCTACCCAGAACAGACCAAGAAAGCAACTTCAACCTATGCACAAACCACACTTTTACATACATGCAAGTAGTCTTAAAAAGAAAGGATGAGACAAAGACTTACTTTTTCCCTCCCTCTCTGAAGCCTTCAGGACATCGTCAAGTAGAAATAATTCAGGACACAAAAAGATCAAGGGATGATTTCTTAAAATAAGGACAGTTACAGAACATGAAAACACCTTTCAAAGAGCTAACCAGGAACAGTCCTCTACCCAGAAGCCCAAGCATTTCTGCATTTACCCCAGTGTACCTCTGGCCTGATACTCTGCTTTCTGCAAAGGGGGACTGATTTCCCTTTTCTAAACAGATCATACTGAAAAAAAGGACATTAAACTTGTGTCTGCAACCCGACAGAACCTGGGAGGTGTAGCCTAATAAATTATGCTTTTGCCATTGCTGGTAGACCTCAGAAACTTATCATCATCCTAACAGTGCAGGGTTTCAGGACTTGCCAAAATAAGGGAGTGATAGTCATCACACTGAGAAAAATATTTTTCCTAGAGCATTTAGCATGAAATTTGACAACAAGTTATGTGACACTAAACCAGCTGCATGTATAAAAGTAAAAACAGTCAAGGATTGGAAGTTAAAATCAGCTGGGACTAGTAGCATCATCCTTCACCCCGCTGCCTTTTCTCATAAAACTCAGTAAATCAATTTTTGAAATTTCTACCTTTCTGTCAATTCTGGTTGGAACTGTTCAACATATTCAAAACCTGTTAGTGCGAGGGAGAGAAATGAAAACAGATAAGCGCACACAAGAGGCTGTATGATCACATAAGCCTTATTTCCACAGATAAACTAAACTAGGAATGCATGAGGGAAGAAAAACAGAAAGACCACAGGGGAAAGAAATTGGACAGAAACAGCCTTATTACATCAGCTTTTTTATTAATCGAGTAAGCGCAAGTCCTGTTGAAGCCTCAGACGCATGCTATTTGAAATTGGGCCTATACATCTTAAAGAGGGTATCTGAATGTTTCGTTCTGCCACAGTGCACTCTAGAAAATAATTACCTTTCTCTGGGTGCAGATCCTGATGAACCTATGTTATGGTATTAACTGTCAAGTTACATCAATTATATAAAGAATATATCAAGAAGTTTGACAATACTAGATCAGATTTCTAGGCCTCAACAATTACCTGAATGTTCAACTGAAGATTTTTCTGAAGTTTTATTGTCCAAATTTTCACATCAAATAACCTATAACACAGAACTGACAATTCAAGAGAAAACTGCAAGGTAAAATAATGGCATGGCTTAGTATAAGGCTAAGCACATCAGTACAGCAACAACGAGCAGCAGTCAGACTTTCCCTCTCCAGCCAAAACAAATTATCTCCTTTTTCAGCTCTCAAATGGAAGACAAACTCCTCTTTCAGAAGCAAAAAGGATTTGTTGCAGCTACACAAACTGATGGGTTGCCTTCAGTCTGCTATGGCTTCCCAGCATGCTGAAGCCACAAAGGACAGAGTGTCCAATGAATCTAGAAATGAGACTTCACAGGAAAAGTACTGATTCCCTGAACTATGGGCAACATGCAAAATGTATTTAACAAAGATACATATTTATTTACACAAATACAAAGCTTGTTACTTAAAGATGCCAAATCACAGCTGGGAAAGGCTGGGCTATGTGGGAAGTAGCTGCAGACTGCTGGGAGTCAGAGGAGCTTCTACCTTAAAGAAATTCATCAGCTTACCTTATCATGAGCAGCCCCCTGCTGCAGAGGGTGGAAAGAAATATTAAGTATTGGAAATTTTTTTAAAAAAGTATTATTAAATCCTAGAACTAATAATAGCTAACTTTCTTTTGATTGAGACAAATGTCTCCCTTCCTTACCCCCCCCCAAAAAAAAAAAATCCTCAAAACATTCAGATTGAAGGAAAAAAGAAAAAACAAATGGAAAACCCCCTGAATTTCTTAATCATAGATCTTTTCCATAGACCTCAGGGGAAATGGCACGAAATGTAACTATGCTTTTGCTGTTACTTTGTTTTCCCCTTTCTTCATGCTTCACTAAGTACATACACACACCATGTTTTATTTAAAACAAAAAAACACCCCAATAAAACCTGCTGAGTTTCCAGGAGCATTTCACACTATGTTCTTATTGGTTTCTGCAATGCTTCATATAAAAAGGATCATAGTTTATGAAAAAGGCCCCTAGGGGTTACCACTGACTCATACTGTCTACTCCTTAACAACAATAATAATCATCATCATCATCTTTAAACAGCTCTGTCTACAAATAATGAGGAAAGCCTACCAGCCCTCTTCAAGACCAGGTAATAAGGCAAACCAGGTGTAAAAATGAGACTTGCAGAAGAGCCCAAACACACTTCCAGCCATTTCCTTTTGACAGACAAGATATCAGTTTAGCAAACAGGTTCTGTAACATACTTTAAAAAATATTCCACTGAAATAAAAAATAATTGATAGTCTCTGTCTACATATAAATGTCCTATTAACACATTTAACAAAGAGCAAACAAAAACCAGAACACCTATTTTTTTCATCCAGGGAAAAGAGAACGATCATTAGGATGATAAGAATCACAGAAGGTGGCATGTAAGTTTATGTTAACCCTAGTGCCGAATGAAGACTGAACAAGGGAGACCATCATTCGAAATGCCACGGTAGCCAAAACTTATCTAAAGTCTTTGAGAGAGCTAGGAAGACAGTAACAAAATGCCAGCAATGGACCAGACAAAATGCAGCAAAGTGATCTACAAGAATCACCAGGAGGGAAAGGGTTTGCGTTGGGTTTCTATAGCAGAGCTGGTGACGAGCATTTAATCAGGTTTTACAGCCTTTTCCAAAGTAAAATTGTAAACACTATGGACCCGTCTGGTCTCTCTTTTTGACATGCTACATTGCTAAAATCTGGACCATAACACGTATACTTCTAAAACACAGGCAGATTTGGAATATCGCAAACTGAGATTTATTTTGAGGGGGGGCGGGGGGAAAAAGTCCAAGTGCATCAGAAGCTTAAGTTACAATACTCCAAAATGTATACGTTCATCCAAATCAGGGAGCTGCCAAACAGCCTCTAAGCCTAATTAAACAAACACTAGCATGCCAAGCAGCTCCCTGTCTCCCCTGAGACTAAAACACCAGCTAGTCCTCTACACAACCTCACCTCTATTTTATTACACTGTACTCTGCAAGGGAACCAAAACATCTTGCTCTCCTTTACTAACGCAAACTCCCTTCGTTTGCCCTACAGCCTAACAGTACCACTGCAGTGACTCCGCAGCTCACCAGGGCCCTGGCCGCTGCCCCTTGTGCCACAGGGCAAACGCAGCCCAGGGCAGGCAGCTGACTCCCATGGCACATTCCCTTACCAACCTGCAATTATCAGAGTTCATGACTACTAGTGGAAACAAACTATGGAGCAATGCTTTGTAGTCAAGTTTTATCATGCAACTCTTTTTTTTTTTTTTTTTTTCCCCTCTCTCTCTCCTTAAGAGCATGAATCCACTAGGACAGAAGAATGTACTTAAGTATGTATTACTGAGGGATATGTACCAATTCTGGGTAGTGTGGGTCTCACAGGCTGTGATCACCTAGTTCTCCCTCAGAAAAATCTCAATTTGTAAGTGAGGTTAAACAGCAAACTTAGCATAGTAGACGGGGGGGGGGGGGGGGGAAGTAATCCTTTCCACAATCTAAAAAATGGTCTCTAACACTGGTATCAGAGCTCTAGATCCAACACCAAGAACTGAAAACTAATCCGTCAGATTTTTTTCTAGAGGAACTGGACAGCACCTTTACTAATCTGATTAGAAACGGAGTTTTAGGAGTAGTTGAAGCCCTTCAGACAGCAAAGGATATTTGAAAAATCAGGGACTTCTTGGCTCTTAATTATCTTTCTACCTCGATTTTCACATACTCATTCCAAGGTAGTTCTTTGGGACAAGAGTGCTGTCAGACCTTTGTTAGGGCTCATCCTCCCACTTAAAGAATGTGGCTTTTCTTTGGCTCTGTGAACTTTTTAATTTTCTAAAGTACAATATTTTTCTCCTCTATATTGCCATTCAGACTTTTTAAAATAGAGAGATACAAATATGTATGGCAAGTATAGGAATCATTTTGTGTAAGACACTTTTCCTAGATACAATTTTTTATCTTAATGTATTAAGCTGTCTACAGAACAACCTGGGGCTCTCAAATCAGAATGCTCACTTCATGGCACCCCTCCAACAAAAACACCAGAGCTTCAGCTTCGCTCCATGTCTTGTCCAAGACTTGAATAAATAACAGGGAAGAGCCTGGGCCGCCAGGCCTGCCTGAGGCTGTTCAGAGTGGAAGTCAGGAGGAGGAATACAAACAACCCTTAGAGGCAGTCCTGGGCCTGAAAAGGCCTGTGGGGAAAGGCCTGGAAACCAGAAAGGAGAGAAAAATCATTCGCACTGCAAGAATACGGAGGAAACTTTCCAAACCAGAAATTAATTGGTTTGGGGAGAGTTCTGTCTTGGTCATAACGGAGGCACAAGGAAAAGATCGACCTGTGCTTTCTCTCTATGGACTCTGCCAGGAAACCCGTTCTTTCCTCTCGTGAAGGGGGGTGAGGACCCCCACCATTAAAACACACACACAAATTCACTCGGACAACATTCCTATCGCTCACTTGGAACAGTTAAACAGGGTGCAATGCCCAGAGCAGAGTGCACAAACACCCCAGTGAACTTAGTGTCAAGATCTCAGTGAAGCACGTTGTATCTCCTGATGTCAAGAGCTGTCACTATTCCAATACTTCTTTCAAACAGGTCCAAGTCCCCACTCCTACTATAAAAATGTTTGCAGCCTCCATCCTTTCTCCCACCCCCTCCCAATAACTTCAAAGATTCATTGTTTTAGGCAATAAAGCAGCCTGATTTTAATTCTTGCTTACTAACTTCATTTTCACAGTCGTCTTTCTGCACAAGCTGACTAAAATTCAGCCCTAAAGATCTCCCACCCCTCCCTAATAGCCATGTCTCTAACCTTTGAGACACAGGTTTTTGGACCAGTACAGAGCTCAGGAGATTCATTTGCTCTCACTCAGCTTCAGTAAAAGCTTTTAGGTACAAGCCCATAAAATTTCTTTCTTGACATGCATTGTATCCTGGTCTGAACATGCATTATAACCCGGATTCCTCAAACCTCCATTCAATTTGAAATAAATTACGAAGCACACAGACTGAGAACGTCCTTTACTATTACAGTGGAGAAAAAAACCTGCTATTTTCTTTTAATTTAAGGGGTTGTTTCCTTTCTGCCAGCACGTTTTAAGACTCCAGGGATGCATAGAACTTACTCCCAACTTCAGCTATGGTGCCAATGTCTGGCAAGATAGTGTTTGCATTCAATGCATGGTTACAACCTGCTATTCCCGGGCGTTTTTTTCCCTTATTCTAAGTTAATAAGGAAGCATTCTGTAGTCAGTTTACAAACGTATTTGTTTTAAGGTTTGGATTTATTTGTTGGTAGTTTCCCCTTTCATCTTATGACAAGGGCTTAGCTATCACAACACCTTCATACTCCTTTTTCATTCACATTTTCTTTGAAGATTGCTGGCAATATATTTCTAGGCAAAAATACTGTGTCAGTATTACTAAGAGTTAAAGAATGAGGGTGGGGAGAAAGAACATACAGTTTTTAGCTGTTTTACATTACAGGGCTGCAGTTGGAATTTGCCAATCAAAAATGGCCTGTGTTGTGCCTACAACTGCAATTCTAAACTGAGTAAAGGAAGTGATTTTACTTTCAGGTAAAGATTCACGCACTTTTTTTTTCCCTTCCTTAGTAAGGACACTCTCTTGCAAAGCACTGTACTTTTCACTTTCTTTTTCATTCGTTTTAAAAAAAGACGAGAAAGACTCAGAAACCCAATGGACTTTACTCTTTAGCTCAAGAAGTGAGCTGTGGTTTTCATGAAGCTGTGGTTTTCATGACAACGGATATTACATCAACATTAAAAAAAAGTAGAACAATTTCCTCACAGCAACTTCCTCAGCAATGGCCAATATAATCAAATCATTATTTTCCTCAAACTCGTGCTTTTCTGGTTCCCCAATTTTGCACTGTGGAAAAAAAAACCAAAATCAAACTACTAAATAAAGCATGTAGTAAGAAAAGATTTGATTGTGAAAGACACCCCTGCATTTAAGCATTGCTGTGATAGTGCTGTGATAGTGTAAAAAGTGAAAGGATCAGATTGCTGGTTTTGGCTGGGATAGAGTTAATTTTTTTCATAGTAGCTGGTAGGGGGGGCTGTGTTCTAGGTTTGTGCTGGAAACAGCATTGATAACACAGAGGTGTTTTTATCACTGCTGAGCAGTGCTGACATAGAGTCAAGGCCTTTCCTGCTCCTCACCCCACCTGCCAGCAGGCTGGGGAGGCACAAGAAGCTGGGAGGGGACACAGCCGGGACAGCTGACCCCAACTGACCAAAGGGATATCCCATACCATATGACATCATGCTCAGCATATAAAGCTGAGGGAAGAAGGAAGGGGGGGACGTTCGGAGTGATGGCGTTTGTCTTCCCAAGTCATCGTTATGCATGATGGAACCCTGCTTTCCTGGAGACGGCTGAACACCTGCCTGCCGATGGGAATTAATGAATGAATTCGTTGTTTTGCTTGCACAACTTCTGCTTTACCTATTAAACTGTCTTTATCTCAACCCATGAGTTTTCTCACTTTTACTCTTCCGATTCTCTCCCCCATCCCACCAGGGGGAAGGGAGCAAGCGGCTGTGTGGGTCTTAGTTGCTGGCTGGGGTAAACCATGACAAGATAACATCTCTGTGTTTAAATAATTTATTTTCCTGCCACGTACTCTTTTAAGTCAATGTCAAACGCATAAAAAGGCAGAAGAACCTGGTGTAGCAGCTTACTGTACTACTCAAGCATAAATGTCACTGCTACACGGACTTTGTATTATCAGCTCAACTATTAAATGTTGAGCAATTGCAACTCTTTATAACTGAGACCAAAAATGTTCATCTGGACCAATACCTACTAGTAAACCTAATCAAGACAGAAGGCCTCTTTCTACAAATACTCAACACATGCTGCTCCCCCCAAATTCCATTTCTCTGCTTGCCAACAGCTTTACTACTGTTTTTCTTGCAGCATTGAAAAAGGGATGCAGATGTCTCATCATTGTATCTAAATTTCTAAATTTTTACACCTTCAAAACATACAATGTCCAGAGCCATTATTCTTTTAAAAATAAGCTAATTCCAAGTATTTCAAAAGAGTTATACCCTCAAAATTGGTCAGTCAAATTAATGCTGGAAAGATCCTTTATATTATTCTTAATTATGATCTTAAATGTCTTTGACAGTTTTCCCAGAAAAAAAAAAAAATTGGTAAACCTACCTGGGGTTTGCAAAGGCTGTCAATATCAGAATTCCTCTAGGGTTAGGGAGAGGGAGCAGATGTGAGAACTCATCTCAAAAAAAAAATTCACTACCGATAAAAACTTACAGAGCAAATAAACAACATGAGTAACAAGTGAGCAGGACCAGATGCCATTCACCTGGGAATTGTAAAAGAACTTGGAGATAGAAAAGCTGAAGTACAAACCAGGAGTTAAACCACTCGTTTCAAACCAGCCTCTGGATGCACTGACAGGAGGCAATTAACAAGAGGCCAATGTATTAAAAAAGCGTTCAATGGAGAGTGTGGGAAAGTACAGATGAGCAGGTCTGGCCTGAGGTTAGGCAAACTAGCAGAAACTGTTGCAAAGAGCAGAAGCAGTGAATACAACATATGGGGAAGAGTCAACACAGCTTTTACAAGGCAACGATGCATCTCAGATCTCATGGAGCTTCCTGAAAACAAGGGAGTGGTGGTTGACAGAGTCTACTGCATTCTTCTAAAGGTTTCAGCAAGATCTTCCAGCAAGACTCCTACAAAAACTGCGCTACTGTAACATACGGCCCCTGCCCATATCACGCCAAGCAACTTGGTTAGCAGATGAGAAAAATAAAAGGTAGGAATGAGCGGCCATTGGAGTATCTCAGGATCTGTGCTCAGCTTTGTGCCATGAAACGCATTCCTAAGACAACCCAGAAAGGGAGCGGGATGGTGAGATGACAAAGTCTGCACCAAACCACAGTTTGAGTTTATACACGCTTGGAGCCGAACCACTGAAAAAACCCTCTAGTTTCTACTCAAAACTTCAAAGATATCAGCAATGGGGAAAATTATTGGATGGCTGTGGCAGGTTGACAATGGCACTGGTGTATGATGGAAAGGGAGAGGAGCACCCATTTGGTGGAAAAAGATTCAAAGTTTCAACTGTTTTTCTCAGCAAATCTTTCAGCTTTACTCGCTGTCAGATATTCATGCTGTTACATTCATGGAACCCTAAAATCCATCCCTGCCTGGCTGCAGGAACAGTTAGCTGAATGATAAGAACAAGACTGTCATATACTAAGTAAAATCTAGAAAAATAGTTTGGATTTTGTAATGGAGAACAGCATTAATAACTTCTAGCCCAGTAAGATTTTAAAAAATGAATCCTTTTCAAATAAAATACCAGCATCTACCTCCAAATACAGTATTTTTTTAGCTTCAATAGCCTATTTGAGGGAGAATTCAAAAAGCACTTTCACTTAATGCATCACTCTCTTAATAGTGAGAATGTTTCACTTCGTAACTCAATACGGAAAAAAACCTATGAAGTTAATACAAAATCTTGAGTGCTCTACTATTTCTAGAATGCAAGCATCCTGTCCTTATTTTTAAGTTGCAAGGGAGTTCGACTGCCATTTTGAAAGCTAGCCTAAGGAATCAGGCCACAAAATCCAACAGCATTTGTTGCGCAACTTTCAGATTTAGGTTCTAAGCTAAGGCAAGCTCACAAGGCTCAAAATGCATTTTACAGACTAAAAGAAATTATTTGTTTTATTCTCCTCTTATAATGAATTCAAAGCAAAATTTTTACTTCAAGATAAGGCTACCCACTGCATCTCTGGAATACTGGATTTTTGCTGCTAAAATTCAAGACCTAGCATTAGAATAAAAGCCATGCATACTTCTGGCTTTATTTTGCAGTTTTACATTCTACAGCCTTTATTAGAATACTAACAATCAAAAAAAAAAAAAAGGCTATTTACCAGTAAGCAACATTGTTCAAGATTTGTACCTTCAAACAGCAGATGCGTATGTGCCCTGCCGTGCAAGACCAGTAACATTCCTGTCCTGTATCCATTTAGGTTGCACATATGCTTCTCAGCAGAAACACATACACCCTTTCCTTTAGCTTAACCATCAGCTTTCACTCGGTAGACTACACATCTTCTTGTCTTCAAAAAGGAAGGAGAGTATCACACAACCAAAGCAAGATAACCTCCATTATCTACCTCCTCTGAAGACATTCCTTTTTCCTGTCCTCTCTGCCTTGGAGACTCTGACTTCATCTAGGAAAACAAACCAAGTATTTCTCACATTGCAGAAAAAGCACTCCATCAGCTATAAAATCATGGCATTACATTAGCATTTATATTTTGTAGTAACTTTTTTTTTTTTTTTAAATCCTGAGATCATGTTACATACCACTGTCACAGTCAGTTCCTGTAAAAATACTGTTCCAGTCCATATCACCAAAAGAAACCCATGCCTAAACACTCCTAATGCCAAGCCCTTCCAGGCTAAAAGGCAATATGAACTAAACACACTATGCAATGCTGACCATAGCGTAGGATGCTACAGCTAATCAGAATAATATTAGCAAATTTAGTAAGTATATAAATACAAATTTCCACTGCTATAAAATAAAAAAGCTGAGCCTTATTTGCACCTTTACCAAATGCCTAACCTCCACCAAAAAGGGGCTGGTATGATTTTTTTCATTTATGATAAGTTAACACAAAGGTAACGCAGAGGTAAAATATTAACAAAGCAGCAATAAGATACTGATAACAACTCTCTCAGAGTCTAGTGTCAATTAACATTCGCAAATCCATCCTGCTGACATGCAGCGGCACAAACACCCCAACCTCACAGGATACCCAAGAATAAAATGTTGATCTTAAAGATGAGCCAAATTGCACCCTAGAACAAAAGCACTCTAAAAGGAGGACTGCCAATACAACCCGCAGAGACTCAATTCTGACCTGCAGCCTTTCCTCTCTAACTGTGAAACTTCACTTTTAGGTTATAAATCCATTCCTAATCCTATCCCCAGCAAGAGAAAAGTGGGATGCACAAGCAGTGGAGTGCCTGGCTCCATGTTCACATGCTTATGGCAATCAGAGTAAAACAAAAACACATAAGCTAAGCCATTTTGAAAAACAAATAAAATAGTAAGCTGCAATAGATTCCCCCCCAACTTGTATCAAAAAGTACTGTGAATCCCAAAATTAACCAATGAAGAACCTGCTATAAGCAAGCCTATTTAACACTAGGCACCCTCACTAGAAAACATCTCGAAGTGTACAAGAAACACAGTTTAACCCAACCATATAAAACCTGACATCACAAAATCCAATACCGCAACTGCTTAAACTCAGTGTTCCTGTCCACGGGTCTAACATTGAGCTTTCACACCTAACCTGTATTTTGTTCTGACACAAGATTATTTAGTGTCTGGAATATTTAACAGAAAGAAACAGGAGGAGGAAAAAGTTGCACACTTGCAAAGCTGGGAAACACCCAATAGTGGAATTTTTCATGTGACTCTCGACTTCAGACAGAACTTTATATATACCTACTGCAGTTTATCTGAGTCTTTCAACCTCAAGATGCATGATTTAGACATTTTAAAGCAAACCCAAATAATCAGCAGATGAAGAAAAGCTTTTCATATAAACATAAATCATGATGCTGCTGTTTCCAATACAGCTACATTGGCAGTTAATCCATTACATGTTGCTTAGAGGCAATGAACCCAAACACGCCGTTCGGTTCCAGGCTCAAGAAGTCATTAAGATAAATCCTCCCTTATGTCTTTGACCACAGGACTAAGATGTAGAAGCTTATTCCATCATTGTTTTTTTGCTTTTGGAGTGAATCAATCCCAGCACGTCTGTGATAAGAAGCATGATCTTCAGAATCATCCTGCCATACCACTCACCGTCGTGTTATAAATGATGTAATTGCAAGAAAATAAATTCAGTCAGCATGTTTTGGATACATCTTCCAGTCATCTAAGGCACTCAACCCATCATGTTCTTCAGATATGTTTATCTTAAAGTATATATTAGTATATTCTCTTGAAGTATGTATTTCCTAGTAAGTTTTCTAATAAAACAATATCTCTTTGCACATTAAAATGTACTGCTCCTACTGTCTAGATTGGTCTGATTGAGAAAAATAAGGATTTCTATGCAGGTGGACATGTTACAGTACAAATGAAATTCTGCAGAACTACAGCTTAAAGTCATTATACAGCATTTGACTTGCAAAACTCTGACTGTCCTTTCTTTCTTCAATTAATTCTGGATTAATTAATTATATGGAGATACAGTGAATGAAAACTAGCACAAGTCAACGGTCAAGCTCTTGCCAAATGCAAATGTCAGCAAAAAATATTAGACAGCTAGAAAATCTGTAAGAATTGGGTTTTATATTCTTTCTTCAGTTAATTCTGGATTACACTATAGAGTGTAAAACCCTTTTGTTCACAAAATCAGGATGCACTAAGAGAACATTCCAGTGTATTTAATTCCTGCTTCAGCAATTATCATATAATAAATAAATCCAAGGAGCAGTTATGTTTCTAATTACAAATCATTCAGACACCAGCCTGCCACACTCCCGTTTCTGTGCATTCTCTTCCATTTTTTCCTTGCAATTTTGCTCATATAATACGGTGGTCCAGAAATTTAATATTTAATTTTGGTTTACTGCTGTATAAAGATACATAAGAGTAGTCTGACTAGATTTATCTTACTTTTTACAATTCTGTACCTTCAGTGAAAGCCTACTGGCGAATGAAAGGAAAAGTAGCCTAAAAGAATGGAATCCAAGAATATGAGAAAAAGGAAGAAAAAATGAGAAACTGCACTAAAGAGCATAGAAGATGAAGGAAAATAACAAACAGACATCTCACGTATCATCTGACACCTTAATACGCAAATGACAATACTGCCAAGAAATAAGAACAACAGGACAAAGGAGTACAACTGTACCATAGGCAGGGACAGCTTATTC